>AYEL01078432.1:0-48016 GCA_000484575.1 Olivierus martensii
ATATCTTTCACTATAGTTGCATTATGCCATTGAATTTACATATCATATTCATATCTTCTTTTTGCTAATACTGTTGTATTTTCCATTAATGAATAAATAACAAAAAATAAATATATATCACAAAATAAAATTAAAATAGGACAGTTTTGAATTCAATTCTTTATAAAATTGCTCATGCTCTTTCTGTAGCCATTCAAATAACCTGAGCACTTAAAATATTATAAGAAAATTTTAAATTTTGTGTAAATTTATTAAGCAGATACATATTTATTTTTAAATAAGAACAAATTGCTATAAAAATAAAAATATAGCCAATCATGACAAATGGGTATAGGTTCTGATTGCACAAAATGAATAGTAAAATAAAATTTTTCTTTCACAATATATGAAATATTTTTGGATAATTAATTTTTATAAATTATAGAACACAACCACAGCATCCCTATAACTGATTTGGAAAAAATAAATTGATAACTGGATGCATAAATTACACCCCACTCTTTGTTTAATCATTAGTATATTTATTAATTATGAGTGGTGCTAACTTATAAATTCTTTTATAATTTTTTTTATTAAATTTTAATATTTAAATTGAAAAGTAAAATTTCCATTAAATAGTCATAAATGGGAATTTACGACCATTTGAAATTAATGAAATTTGTTTTATATTTGTAATGATTGTGTTATAAGCTCATATTTTTTTTTTTTTTTTTCTTTTTACAGTTTATATCACTTGTCTGTTGTCCCAGTTAATATCATTTTCATGGACTTTTTTACTGATGGTCATTGTTTGTTTAGCATTCTTGATATCCCTTTGATATTCAGCGTTTTTTAGCTTCAAATTTCTCTTGGTATATCTTATATTTTCATCTTTATTAAATACAGGAATTTTATAGATGCCCATTTTATTATTTAATTTTTTATTTATCATTCCTAATTAATTGGGATATAATTTTGTTTGTTTTGTACACAATTTTATGTTTTTAATACAGGTGCAATATTAAATTATGCTGTAGAATATTGGAAGATATTTTGGGTCTATTATGCTCTTTTTCTATTTTTCTCAGGATGGATAGCATAGATCTGTGTAACAACCCATGTTTGTTATAGTCATTAATAATGCATTTCATTTCAGTTTTTAAATGAGCATGAGATGAATGAGTGAAGATTCTTAAATAAAACTGTTTAAGGAACTATCCATTAAATGGTCATAAATGGAAATTTATGACCATTTGAAATTAATGAAATTTGTTTTATATTTGTAATGATTGTGTTATAAGCTCATTTTTTTTTTAGTTTATATCACTTGTCTGTTGTTCCAGTTAATATCATTTTCAAGGGCTTTTTTACTGATGGCCATTGTTGTTTAGCACTCTTGATATCCCTTTGATATTCAACGTTTTTTAGCTTCAAATTTCTCTTGGTATAACTTATATTTTCATCTTTATTAAATACAGGAATTTTATAGATGTCCACTTTCTTATTTAATTTTTGATTTATCATTCCTAATTAACTGGGATATAATTTTGTTTCTTTTGTATACAATTTTTTGAATCCCTACTTTCAAAACTCTTATGTTAATATAGGTGCAATATTAAATTATGCTGTAGTATATTGGGAGATCTTTTGGGTCTATTATGCTCTTTTTCTATCTTTCTCAGGATGGATAGCATAGATATGTGTAACAAGCCATGTTTGTTATAGTCATTAATAATGCATTTCTCATTTCAGCTTTTAAATGAGCATGAGATGAATGAGTGAAGATTCTTAAATAAAACTGTTTAAGGAACTGTTTTGTATTTGTAAGGGTTGTTTAGATTTGTTGATATATATATATATCAACAAATTTAAATGATGAAAAGGAACTGAAGTATTTTTTATGGTAATATATAAAACCAAAATTTTTTAATAACATTTTTCACGTGAAAAAATTCTTTGGTTAATATACTTGTATCTAAAATAGTAATTGGAACTATTTTTAATAACTATTATTGTTTTCTTAAATTTTGGATTAAAATTAGATTGAAATTTTTATATATTCTTCTCACCTGCTACCAAAACAACAAAACTGAAAAATGCTAAAACATTTTAAACTTTTATTATTATTATGGTATGTCAATGTGAGCACAAAATAACTCCGGAGCAAAAGTGCTATGTCGGACAAGAGTCAAGACATAGTTACTTGAGATGTTTTAGTTGTATATTAACTAACTGTCTGTGTTGCTGAGAAACTTTCTTACTATGTTGCATGTATTGAGTAGTGATGCCTTTTGTAGTGTTATATATGTCTTGGGGTGTAAATCTAATGTTCCGAGGCTTTTGTGTAGTGTGTGGGGAATTACTCCTGTTGAGGATAGAATGATGGGTACTGTTCCACGTCATAGTAACAACCGAAATAACTCCGCCTTCGAATCTTCTTACGTGTTTGTCAAACATCCAATGAAAAAGTTTCTTACATTGGCGGAAGTAGATTCTAGTGACGTAGAAATATTGAATGTTGGGAAGAGATGAAAATGACGTCTACTTTGAATTTTCGAAAGGCAAAGCGAATTTTATTAATATTATCTGTTATGTTTTATTTGTATAGTTTAGTTATAATTGTATTTGTGTTTTCATAAAATAAATTCTAATTAAAAATTTTAAATTATGTAACAAGGAGAGGGCCAGGCGTTGTCATCACCGATTTTCTTCAAACTTGGTACATTAGTAAAGGATCGTAGGCACAATAAAATCTGAAAGTAGTAAAGTGCAACCCTCAAGTACTTTGCATTCACGCAAAAATCGCATTTAAAGTCTTCTTAGCAACTTATATATCAATAATTTTAACACTATTAACCCACTTCGAGACGGCGTAGTGGTTATCGTGTGCTTCTCGAGGGTAGTCAGATCGTGGTTCGATCCTCGGTAGGATTCTTTTTTCTTTCCATGTTTTACTGCTTTTTATATTTCTATATTAATATTAATTTAGAAATATAATTTATATATTTCCTCCACTAGCGAAGTTGTTATTTCGTTTATGCAACGGAAACTAACAAGATGTAGGCGGAGTTAGCAACTAACGATCCGCAATAGTTTTATGCAACCTGGCCTAAATCTGTATCTTTCTCGGAAATATCCGTTCTGTATTAAAATAAATGTAATCCAAATAATCTAAATTGAGATCATTTTCAACTTCGGATTCGGAACTACTGTAGTCCGCCATACTGTTTTGCTAGATAATCTGTAGAATAAATTCTTAACCCGCCCAAATTCGGCCGGTTAAGTTAGTCGGTAGTTTATCCTAGAGATTTGACATCGTGCAACGCAACAAGCTAAATCTGCAGATTAAAGCCTGTTTTAATCTGCAGAATAAGACTCGTGCAACCGGCCCTGAATTGTTTTTATCATCACCTATTTTACGAGTACATGCCCGTATTGTTGCTGAATGTAAAGTGTATCATAATCTTAAATATCCTTTAATTTTTATACTTCATCAATGTTATAAATATCGATATCGTTTTCAACATTCATTATCTGTAAATCGATCAATACCGAGAATCGATTCGATATTAAAAATCTGTAAATAATATAAAACAAAATCTAATTTAATGTACAGTAGTTTATAATCAATTAGGAGAGAAACGATGTTTATGCTATTAATGATATATATGATAGTTAACAATGTTTACGGATATTGTAATTATCTATAATCTCATCAACTTATGTTATTTGTTTTTCACCATAGATCGACGGAAACTCTAGCATCAAAGAAAATCTTGCTGATTTTCTTTGATGCGGAAACTGTTGCTTATTGGGTAAATTATGTCTTATTTATGTTTGGTAATTATTGTTAAAAACTGTTTTAAAAATTTTTATCTGATTTTTTTTAACTTTTGCTTGCATTGATCAAAAATAATTGTATTTTATAACAGTTTACTACAAGAAAACTTGTGCTGATGGCCACCTGAGCTAGGTGGCTAACTTGCAAGCCGTGGACACCTTAATATTCCGCTCAACCATATTGAGGGATTTTAAACTTTTTATGATATTTAGAAGTTTATATTTACACATCTGTGTACAGTGGCCATGGCCAGTGATATTTAATATTGGCATCTTGTGTGCAACATGTACTAAGTGGCCAGCAAATCCTGATTTGATCAGAAATGCCAGATGAGCTCTAGATCTTCTATCACTGAGCATTCTAAAGTGAAAAAATCCCTAAAACAGACATTAATTAGTGATTTCTTTTCTTAGATTTAATTAACAATGTGAACTGTCCATAAACTTTGTATTTTAAACTTTGATGTTTAATAACGAAATTTGCAGAGATGCTTAATAAAGAAATTTGTAGCTAACTGTGTCTGGTGGCCAACCTGTGCTTGCTGGCCACAATCTCAGCCGCCAAAAACTGGCCACCTAGCACAGCTTAATTTTTGTGGTTCCAGGCCGGATTGGCCGCGTAGAAACGCTTCGGCTTTCCACTCTGGAGGACCCGGGTTCGAATATTTCATACAGATAATATTTAAGGTAGAAAACATCTATTTTATTGATATTTATTGTCCTTATTTTGTTTTATACATTGCATAAAAATAATCTTTTAAATATTTTATTTAAGGATTTTGTTTATCTGTTATTACTTTTTATATGCTCACATTGATGGTAAATATAGATTGTATCATAATCCTAATTATCCTTTAATTTTTATACTTTATCGATGTTGTAAGTATCGATATCATTTTCAATATCGATTATCTTATAAATCGATCAATACTGAGAATTGATTCGATACTGAAAATCTGCAAATGGCATAAAAACTTCTAATTTAATTCAGTTTACAATCAATTAGGATAGAAACGATGATGTTTATGCTATTGATGATATATTTTACAGTTAGCAATGGTTTCAGACATTGTAATTATTCTGTAATCACATCACTTCGTGTTGTTTTTCATTATAGCTCGATGGAAACTCTAGTATCAGAGACAATCTTGCTGATAATAGTGGAATAACTCAAGCTTATTGGGTAAATTGGGTCTTGTTTATAAAAATAACTGTGTTTTATAATTGTTTACTATATTTTACTTTTTATCCTTTCAGGCTTACGATAAATATCTTAAAAAATATGGAAACGAACCTAAACTTCCCGGACTCGATTATACCAACAAGGGTGTGGAGTCATCTGTTGACAAACAAAATATCTTAAAAAATATGGAAACGAACCTAAACTTCCCGGACTCGATTATACCAACAAGCAAATGTTTTTCATAGCTTATGCACAGGTAAAAATATATTTTTTTAAAGTATTAATTCTAATATTAAATTTAATGCTTTATAAATTATAAATAGTTTTTCTTTCATATAATATAGCAATAATGCATCATAACAAAATTGGAAATTTGATTTAATTTAATTCTAGAAGATTTTATCGTTCTGAATCTCATATTAATGATATGTAAAATCAGAAAACAATAATTCACTGCATATAGACTGTTGTAAGATTTACGTAAAAAGGTCAAAAAAAAACTTTAAATTGTAAGTTATGGACAAATATAATCCACAATAGTTTAAAATAAAACAGAAACAAAAACTGAAACTGAAAAGTAACGCAATATCCAACTTTTATGTTTTCGACTGCAACCGAAAACAATATTAAAAATATCGAAGTTTTCAGTTTTTGCAAATAATTTCAGTTGTAATAATGTAATGAGAAATGGTATTTCGGTGATTTAACTCATGAAATTATTATATCCAAATTTCTTTCTAAAGTTTGAAAATTAAATTCGAATAGAGACAAGAGAGAGTGAAATATTTAGAAATTTATAATTATTCATGTGTGTATGATAAACTAAAGAAAGATGTAAAGATAATGAATATAAAGAAAATGATATAAAGAAATTTCAATGAAAGCTGAGTGATAGTTTAATATATAGTTTAGTTTGATTTTTCTGCTATAGTAGATATAGATAGAACAAAAAACTGGACTGAAACTGAACAGGGCCGGCCCTAGACGGTAAGCAAAGTAGGCGATTGCCTACGGCGATAAAATTTAGGAGCGGCAAAACCACCTGAACTAGAGCGGAAAAAAACATAAACACAACCCATAGAGGCGACATTTTTTGGTTTGCCTACGGCGGCAAAAACGCCGACTACTAGAGCGGATAAAACATAAACACAACCCATAGAGGCGACATTTTTTGGTTTGCCTACGGCGGCAAAAACGCTAGGGCCGGCCCTGAACTGAATTCTAGAATTTTTCTTTTTCTGTCTCTGAATTTAGTGTTTGTTTAAATTGAACTTCAAACTTAACTATAAGAGATATTAAGAAATCTTGTTTGATATCATTAATCGCCAATGTATACATATTATGTATAGGATTTTTCTTGATATACAATCTATCTTACTAAAAATGGCAGGCGATTTCCGCTCTTCAGATAATCGTTTTAAGAAAACACAAGTTCAGTAATAAGAATTCCATTGATAAAATATGAACAAATCCAAATATATTGTTGATTATATTAAGTACTTTAAATCTTTCATCGTAATCAAAGGATTTAAATTTTATTTTTAAGTCCTTTGATTACAATGAAAGGTTGATGAATGATCTTTAAAAAAGCATTTATAAACATGAAAATGATCTTTAAAAAGCATTTATAACATCATATCAGTTGAATCTTCTAACCCCAGTGGTTGAACTGACAAATTTTTCTTGAAAAAATAATTTAAATATAAAATTAATCATTATAACTTATTGCGAAATTATCTATGAAGCAATAAGTTAGACTGCCAAAGTAAGATTTATTGCAATTGTTTTACTGTTAGTTGTAAACTTATATCATTGAAAACGAATAAGTAAATTGTGAATCCTTTATGCGTATTTTTTACTGTCTATACGGGTTAGGTTAGGTTAGGTTAGTTTTATTACGCCGCCATATCCTCATGGGATATCGCCATTTATAGCTCCCATCACAGGCTGGCCAGCACCCATGATGGGGTCAACCGAAGGATGGAGTTCAACAGGCCGGGCCCGGACCCCTCCTGAAAAATTGGGGTGGTAAGGCCCCAAAGCTTTACCACGTGGCCATCCGGGCCGCTTTACTGTTTATACATAAGTGTAAATTATGCCTAGTATATATTGGAAAATTAAGATGGTTGGAAAGATATGCAATGAAAGATCCTATTTAACTATTTGGCAGTGCGGCGTCGCCTATATAGCAGTCTTTTTAAATGAATATATTGGTGAATATAATGTATTTCGGTTATTACGAAATATTCTCGTAGTCCCGGCCGAAAACCATACATTACTACTTATATTAAAATAATTATAAATATTAAATTATATGAATTATCCATTGCGTATTAATAATACGAAATGGATAATTCGTAAACATCGGTTAAAAGGAAACAAATGGCGTCGCACGAAGAATTATTTAGCGTGTTTATTTCAATAAAATCACTTAAAAAATACTGATATCGCACCAAAAATATAAATCTAAAACAGTGCCAAGTTCCATTCCAATTCCATGTCAAAAAATGAGATTTAAATACTGAAATAAATTTAATATAGTGTCACCTCTTCAGACTTTTACTTGGTAAGTTTTTGAGTTATATTAAATTATTACCCATCAATAGATATTAAAACTTGCCAAATAAAACCCTGAAGAGTTAGTTAATTAGATTAAACCGCCATATCCTCATGGGATAGTCAGTATCTGGTGGCAGCCACTTATAGAACCGAACATAGTCTGGCCAACACCCATAATGGGGTCAATTGGATGGTTGAAGGATGAGGTTCAACGACCGGGTCCGATCTCCTTCTGAAAAACTGAATGTGTGGAATCCGGATCCTCCAGTGTGGTAAGCCAAAGCATTACCACGCTGCCATCCGGCCAACCCCTGAAGAGATGACACTATACTGAATTTATTTCAGTATTTAAATCTCATTTTTCGACATTGGGGTTGGAATAAAACTTGGCACCGTTTTAGATTTCTACTCTTTTGGTGGCCAAACAAACTGGTAGAATAGAACTTCGCCCATTTTTTCACATTTATGTTTTTGGTGGGATATATTTATACAAAAAATATTTCTTTTTTTATATAGACGAAATGTGAAAGAATGGAATCTATGAAGGAGTTTTATGAACATTCGTCACATAGTCCAGGAAGATATAGGTAATGAAAATAGAGAGAAAAACTGTAGTTTTTTTGAAAAATTAAATTTGAATTAAATTAAAATTAAATTAAAATTGGAAAGTAGCACACTATTTAAAAAATTTTATAAATTACTTTTCAAATTTAATAGTTTAACTAAGCATCAGTAAATTATTTATTTATTTTATTATTAGTTTTGTCTTGGAATTTTATTAAATTAGTAATTCGTAAAAATCACTTCTTTCAGAGTTCTTATTCCTCTAATGAACTTCCCGGAATTTTCCAAAATCTTCAACTGCCCTTTGAATAGTTACATGAATCCAGAAGATAAATGCAAGTTGTGGGGTTAAGAAAAGTATTTTTGTATAGAAAATATCAAAATTCAAAGTCCGAGATGGTATGTTTCAAAATTAGTTGAATCGTAAATCATGTGATGTTTACACAATGTCAAGGATAAATAAGAGTGAAATGAATATTGTTTCAAATGTAAATCTTATAGATAAATATTTAAATGCTTAAAAATGAATAAGCATGTGAAGAAATATTGTCATTATTATAAAGTACAATTTTAAAATAATGTATGAAATTATAAATAATATTTTTATACGTCCAAACATTCGAATTAAGTCATTGTATTTAGATGAAATAAATTATATAATACTTTAAGTATTAATTGTGTTTATAATGTATTCTCAGATTTGCATCTTTTTCGTCTTTGATATACTAAACAACTTTGCCCTTCCAGAGTATATTTTTTTTATAGTTATTTAGCAATTAACATAACTAAAGCATTTTCTAAAGCAACAATTAACTATAAGCATTTAACTTTACTATATTTTTTTTGTTAACAGATGACGCCACTTTCCATTCTGGAAGAATACTAAAGTGAAGGCAAAACATGCCCTTCCACATGCTGCTCACCCCTGCGAAGAGGTCAGCCGGATTGGAGGCGGGGATCGACGTCCGGACCCGGACCCCATGATAAAAATTTTCAAGGGGTGGGACCCGAGACTCGAACCCGGGTCCTCCAGAGTGGAAAGCCGAAGCGTTTCCACGCGACCAATCCGACCGACTTCCAGAGTATATTGTAAGCTCCTCATATCTGTAATGACTTTTTTTGTCAGCATATGACATCCTTTCCATTCTGTTGAATTTTAAGTGGCAAGGCGAAAGAGTCTCTACCATATGCTACCAGTAGCAAGACTTGTTACAATGGGTCCTACTATAGAGAACTTTCGTTGAAAAATTAATGGACGTGACATTAAAATTGATTCTGATCTCTTGATTTGGAAAATTCTTTAACACTCGTATACTCGAGTAATGCTTTAAAGAGATTTTGCATTGAAAAAATATTATTGATCCTTTTTTATTATTATATTTCAAAAAAATTATTTCGAGTTGAACTAGAATAAAATTTTACGTGATACAACATACACGAATTGAATAAAATAACTAATATAAAGAACTAACTTAAGGTTAGTTTTGTTAGTTATATTATGCCGCCATATGTTCATGGGATATTCTGTATCTGGCGTCGGCCACTTATAACGCCCATCACAGGCTGGCCAGTACCCATGAAGGGGTCAACTGGATGGTTGAAGGATGGGATTCAACGGGCCGGGCCAGGATCCTTCCTGGAAAACCGGAGGTGTGGGACCCGGATTTGAACCCGGATCCTCCAGGTGGTAAGCCAAAGCTTTGCCATGCAGCCATCCGGCCGACTTAAGTGAGTTTGGTTTAAGCTACCTATCCTCAGGAGATATTCTGTATCTGTCAGAGGCCATTTATACAGCCCATCACGGACTGGCCAACACCCATGATGGGGTCAACCAGATGATTGAAAGATGGGATTCAATGGGCCGGGCTCGGACCCATCCTGAAAAATTGAAGGTGTGGGTCCCGGATTCGAATCCGGTCCTTCAGAGTAGTGAAAACTGAAAATATGAAACCCGGACTCGAACCCGGCAGGATGATAAGCCACAGCTTTACCATGCAGTCATTTTACTTTAAAGAATGGAATATAAAAAATTGTTTAGTAATAATTTCATTGAACGAAATGCTGAATTTAATAATTATCGAATATATTTTTATATCGATTATTATAATATTTTATTTCGAAGTACCTAATGCTGTAAGATTCTAAATGAAAATTTAGTTTTTTAGATACCATTTAATTCTTTGTGATTCACATCATCTGATGCCAACTGAATAAAGAAGTTAGCGCTTCTATTATTACGTATAATGCAATAATGGAAGAGCATTTATTATAACGACATAAGAAACATGAGATAAAGAAAGATATTACAATGTAACGAAGTAACTTAGATGACGTAATAATCTTGATTATTGTTACATCACTAACATATCAATAAAAGTAGAAAAATGTTCTATTAAATTTTATACTGTTCGGAAATAAAATTCGTAATTTAAAATTCATATTTGTTATAAATAATGATGATTGTAAAATTATTATATTTGAATTTTTTTTTACATTTTAGTTAGTAAATAACAAACTAAATTATAAAACTGTTAATTTTTTCTTGTTTTTAAAGAATTTAATGTATGATTATTTAAAATGTATAATCCAAGTAAAAATTGTGCAATAATTAATCATATTTTTAAGTTAAATGGCAGGTGAATTATTCAAATGTAAATTTGAGAAGTATTTCTAAGGTTATTTTCTCCTCAGGAAATTTTCAATAGTAAATATATAATGAAGTCTGCTTTTTTTAACTGCTTAAGGAAAAGAAATAATATAAATGTGCAATAATTATTTTTTTACTTTAATTAGACGTCTACGCATTGCAAACGAATGTTTGGAATAGTGCATGTCTGAAGGACGTTTAATGTAAGCAGTTAGTGTCTTAACTGCATGAAGTTTTAAAATAGTCCAACGGTTCCCAATCTTTTTCTGGCCATGCCCCACCTAAGCATCTTTAAAATCCTTATGCCTCATGTGACATGTAATTTTTATTATTCAAAAAGTGAGCTCCTATTTACATGGAGGAAGCCAAAAAAGGTCATTAACTTAATCTAAATAAGGTTCTAAAAAACACGGCATCCATGAAAGAGAAAAATAAAAGGACAGTTAAAGTACTGAGGAAGAAATCACTAAGAAATAGTTAAAAATAATGATGATATGAAGTGATATGAAAAAACAGCAAATAAAGTTTCTAAGTTGCCTTATACATTCTGATTTTAATTTTAAAAATATATATGTCACAATATATTATACTGGAAGGCAAAGAGAGAGAAGACTGTACTCAATGGTTTAACCTTAGAAACAGAAAGGAAGAGAGAATATGAAAGGAGAGTACGAGAAAAGTTAAAGTAACCTATCAGAAGTGTGATAGGCCACGAGAAGGAGAGACAACCAGCACTGTTTATTCAATAAAATAATATACAGAAAATAAATAATAAGTTACAATATTACGATGAATTGATACATAGGTAAATCTGTAGAATCGCTACTTTTGCCGTAGGAGCTGAAGTAATGGCACTGGACCGGAAATGACGTCATCGGGGGGCTTAATCTGACTTCCGATAATGGTGCAATAGAATTATTACTTTTATTAATTATTATAATATTTTAAAAATAGAATAAAATAAACTACCATTGCCTTCATCATCTGAAGAATCTGAAGAACTATCATCCACTAAAGGCATTCGACTACCACCATTTACCATTCTTGTAGGCCGGAAGTCAGCATCTTCCAACGGACAAATATGCATATTTGCCCATTTTTCTAATAGGCTTCGACACTGTTGTCTTTCTAACTGTGTGGAGTGGGGATTCAGGACTATGCAGACCCATAGTGCACCTAAAATTAATCAACAGTAATTTTTAAAGGATGTGTATGTATGTTAATTTATAATTAAAATTGTAAATTTCATCTAAATCAAAAGGTAAAAATTTTTTTATTAATATTAGTAATGAATAATATTAACGCACATAAAAGCAACAATATCACTGAACACACACACACATAAAAAAAAGAAATTTAAATATTACTACTGAATGAATTTTATATTACATTATTATAAAAATTCAAACTAGAACAAAAATTTCCTATCATCATCATAATTAAAACATTGCCATATAATCAATGCTATAATTATTATACTGATGACAATTATTCTGTTTTTATAAGCAAATAATGAAAACTCAAAATACCACTTAATGTTAATATTTAATATAAATATAGCCATCAAGTTGTCATTAAGTTTGCTATAAATATAGCCATTAAATTCATAAATATATGTCATTGTAATAATTCTATAAAATATATTTAATTATCAAGATAATTTAAAATTAATAGAGAATTTTTAATCCTTAGCTCAAATAAATGATTCATTTCCAATCACTTTTCATAAATCTCTAAACTTGTAGATTCTTAAATTTCTGTTAAAGATATTTTTAAAAAATGACTATTCTATAATAATATATATATATTTTTTAAACTATAATTAATGCAATTAATTTTAAACATAATAATCATGCTTGATTTAATGATGCTAAAATAAAATTGCTATATAAATTAATTATCTTTTTTTTTAATTATTCTCCTTAATCTCCTTCCTCCAATTTCCTTTTCCTGATTAATCTCATTTCTTCAATTAAAAATATAATACATAAAAATGGCAAATTTTAAGTAAAATTTCATAAAAATTATTTAATATCTTGATGTATTTAATTTTAAAAAGGTTTTTTTTATCAGCAGAATATATTAAATTATGAATATCTTTCAAACCAGATCCCAATCATAACAGCAGCAACTAAATTTGAAAATGCTTTTAAGTTTACAATTTTCACATACAAATAAGATTTTATTAATCTAGCAACCAATCATTTGGAATTTTCAAAAGTCTGATGAAAATTTATTCTAGATATTAGAAGAAGAATTTATAAGAAAAAGAATCCAACATTTCAGTAAATATGAGATTTGAATTAACAAATGAAATCAATGCCTGAAATAACTTTCCAATTAAAAAATTCTTCCTAGACAATGAAGATCAGTAAAATGATCAAGTTTTCAGTAGATATAGTTTTCAATATCACAGCATTATGAATTTCAATGTTCTCTAAGTAAATCTTTTTCAAATAGAAGAGCAGAAAGACACATAGACTCAAAAGTTTGTGAATCTTCTGAAATTGAAGGTTGTATTAAATAATAATTGAACAACTGAAACTGTACAAGAAATCAAAACTGTTTCAAATAATCAAAATTGCATTATTCCTAATATAATGTATGTTTTGATACTATGCTCAAGCAATGCTGGGCACACTTTGCTAATTTGTAATATTTTTGATTTTTGATTGCTGATATTAAAAAATTTTTCATTGTCAGCAAGACATCTTCATAAGGAACTGGACTGGACACATATCTCGCATCCTCATTTCAGAATTGATCAAATTTTTGAATTAGGTTCAAAATATTTAAAAATTTTGTTGAAAATCAAAAAATTATTAAAAGTAAAAATTTACTGATAATTTTTAATTGAATATTTCTTTAAATTTTATTTATCATCATCAAAAATATTTAAATAATAATATATAATCAGAAATTCATAAATGATAGATAATTGAAATAAAAAATGTTTGTAAAGTTTTGTCATTGTTGGTAAATGGCATACAGTTTAGACAAAGTGCAAGATATTAAATTTTGGCAGAAAATAAAAGCAATTAAATAATATGAAAGCAACTGAATGTAAATCAAATCAGCTGATTCAATATCTCGATTTTCAGAAAGCTTTATTTCTGTTATGGTAGTTTTTTGCTAAATTTAAAATTCCTAAAATATATTAAGCCTTTTTGATACATTCTGTGTGAATTATATAAATTTTTGAAAAATATGAAATTTTTTCATAAATATTTCAAAACAATATTTACAAGAAATTCTCAATTTTTTTTAAGTAGAATTCTTAAACATCACTGTGGTAAATATTCAGAAGAGTCTAGCTCAATCATTTCAATAGCACAGAAATTTATTTTGAAAACAAATAAAACTATAATGTAGAAAATATGATTCAAACTTGTGTTTGTATAATATAAAATACCACATAACAAATTAGTATAAACAGTTATGTGCAGTTACAAAATCATAAGATTGAACAAAAGAAAAGAAGAAAACTGCAGAAATTTTTTGTAATTATAAATTCAGAAATTAATAATTTTTAGAATATAACAAAATAAATAGAAAAATGATTCTATGTGCTAGGAAAACAATTTCAAAATGAGAGGAAATGTTTAGTGCAGAAGAATAAATGAAATTTATTTCAAATATGTAATATTAGTTTAAAAAAACCTAAAGCAATACAAAAATAATAAATATTTCAAAAATTATAACAATTATTACTTTATTTACCTAATAAATATGAATATGTATGATGATGTAATTTACAAAAAACTCAAAGCACATTCATTGGTTAATATAAGTTTAATATTATATTAATATACTAATATTAGACTGTGAATGTGCTTTGAATTATTTGTAATTGAACTTGATACATAAGGTGAATTTCAATAATTTATAGAAAGAATTCTCTAAAAAATAACAAAAGCATGACCTCACCAAACAGGTATATATTACAAATGTGAAAAAACTATTAATAATGCAATGATAAAGAGAAAAATTATTTATACTGAAAATTTGATTAATCTTTAATTATTAAAGTTAATAGCTTTTTGAATGCAGCATAGATAACCCATTGCTATTAAGACTCAATGAAATTAATATTTGAATACATATCATGTATTCATCCATCATGAAAGTGTTAATATGAACTGAAACAAAGAAGAAATATGACAAAATCCAAGTCTGAGAAAATAAATATTTTGATATTAATATATATTATAGTTAGGCTTGCTATAATTCTCTGGACATAATCTAGGACGCTTGTCAGAGAAGATTCACATTTTTTTAATTTTATTATATACATTAAGGACAATTAAGGCATATAAAAAACCATACTGCATTTATTCAGATATTTATATAAATAATAATAATGTATAAAATATTTGAAAAGACAATTCTTAAATAATGAAATTTTGACTTTCATCTATGATTGGGTTCAGGTTTTGAATAATCATTGGTAAAGATTCGCCCAGCTGCTTCTTTTGTTCTTCATTTGATTTTCATATTATTGATATTTCTCTGAAAACAATGCTTTCTTCAGAATGTTGGTCTCTTAATTCAATCACAAAATTGATTGTACCTGTTGAAAATTGCATTAAATTTTATATGCACATGACTTTCATTGTCATTCTGCCTTGCGAAATATTTGTATTCTTATTTAAGTTTATCTGTACTTGCAATGACTTTTACTACTCATTTTAGAGTTTTAAATTTTATGGGTTATTGTGTAATGCCAATTGATGTAATAACAAACTTGCAAAACAAAGCTTGTTACACATGTATAACACTTGGACCTTTGGTTTAAGCAAGTATTGTGTTGTCACTCAACTACAATATATTCAAAGAACCAATCAAGCTAAACATATAAAGTATTTTGATAGATACTGGAGTAAAGAAAATTTAAAATCCAAAACATTTTAACACTCCAGATAAAATCCTAGACAACTACTGAAATCCCAAGACAGTCCAGACTAATCCTAAGCCTAATTATAATTAATACAGCATATCATTTATCTGAACATCCAAAAATAACAAAAAATTCAAACAACAAACTGAAGATCATCATTATAGATGCTTTTGGCTGATTGCAATCTAAAAATGACAATAGGTTTTGTCCATTAATTAGTACATTTTCACTATTTTCATTTTTTGTTAGAATTTTTATATTGAATAAAAGTATTTTTAAAATTATATACATATATTAACATTGTTTATCTCATATGATAACTCATCAAAATCTTTTTTCAGTTTGTTTTTCTAATGAAAGATTATGATATCTAATATCTGAAAATATCATTTATGCAAAATGCTCTAGCCTCAACCATTTTAGATAAAAAAGACCTTCTCTTGTGTGTATATATAAATATGTTATATATAACTAAAATTAATAAAAATATTATACTTTAATCATATTAAAATTTATCAGAATTCTTACCAAGTTGGTCCCATAGTTGACGGCATTTATCTGTCATGGGAGTACCCTGAGAAAGCCAAATAACCAATCGAGGATCAGCTAGGAACTGTTCTGTGATTAGCCTAAGCATGCGGGCACCATTAGAATCTCTAGCTCTTAGCATTTCCTTAACCTTCATAATCAAAAATTTTGAAGTTTAAATATAATACATATAATAAAAAACATTATATAAGAATAAATTACTTCTTAACTTATTTCAGAATATATGGTAGATCTCTATATAACATAGTACTCATATAATACAGATTTATATAATACAATGAAAAAATTGCAGTGATGCTCATATATTATTATAAAATAACCTCAAATAATGAGGTAATTAAATTTGACATTTTCATACACATGAAATCTTTTTCTGATTTTGTTTTATTGAAAACCAAATATTTTAATTAAAAAATCAAATTTAATATTAAAAAAATCTAATATAAATAGCAAATATTAAAAAAATAAGTTATTTACATAATTATCTGATGAAACCATGATAGCCAGAGGATGTGCTATTTCCACTTTCTGATTTTTCTCTTAAAGAAAAAAATCAAAATGGCAGACCAGAAAGTGGAATTTCTTAGTAGCAGACATTTTGTTGTCTGCTACTAAACCAATAGTACTGCATTACATAGCTATAATATTATGAAGTACTATAGTTGCTAAGAATGCTAAGCATTTCTTTAATGTAATTAATGTTTATATTTTTTATTTTTTTGATACTTGATTCATAAATAACCTAAGTGGCTCATATAACATAGAGTCATAAAATGCACAATGTATATATGAAGGTCAACTGTATGTTGCAAATTTAATACATATGATACACAATACCAGCTTTAATTAAAAATTTATTTACTTATTTGTTCAATGATTCTTTAATTTATTCATACCAGATAAGAAGATATTTGTAATAGCTAAAGATATTTACATACTATATGAATAAAATTCATATGGAATATAACTCTACATAACTATATTTTAACTTATACAATACTTAAATTACATAAATCTCTAATAAAAATATTTTAAAATTTTACATTATATTGAAATATTATGAATTGTAATTATCTCTTCTAAAATGTGAAGCTGTGGTTTTGAAGTCCCCAGATCAGAAGAGAATATATGTTTATGGAAAAATGGAAGATATATTAATGATTGGCTTTAATCAATCATTAATATATCTTCCATTTATATGAAAGATACTTTTATCCTTGACACAAGGATAAAAGTATTCCAATAAAAAATTTATAACACTATATAAATAATAACAGAAAAGAAAAATAATAAAAACAAGTAACAAAAAACAACAACAATAAAAATGCAAAAGCAAAACTAAATTTATAAAAATAGAGAAAAATATCTTGTAGAAAGCCATATTCTTTGTAAAAAAAATAAACAGCAATACTCAATTTCAATATTTTCACAGTATTTTTATTATGTTAATTTCTTTAATATAAACATTAAAGAAACAATTTTTTTTAACTCAGTCAATATCAGCAATAGCTAGGATTAAAAAATAAAACTGTTAATATAAATTTTACTATAATTATAGATAGATATTCTAATTATAAATATAATTACTTCATAACTTTCATTTTTTTAGTCAAAATTTACATTGAATTCAGACATTGGACAATATATATAATATATTTCATTATATACATATATTTTCTGTAATTAACTGAAGCAGGCTATGTGAATAACATGTTTTGAATAAACAATATAGTAGGTCCTCATTTAACAACAGGTTAGGTTCCTAAAAATTGTAACTTTAACTGAAACAACTTAGCTCAAATCAAAATCCTTAACCTAGTGTTATAAGAAAAAATTATATTTCTAAATTCTGGTATTAAAAGAGATAACATTTGATCATTTCTTTTCATTTAAACATTTTATTGCTCAATAATGGAATGAAATGAAACAAAAGCATGACTTTATTGTAAATTTTAATTTAAAATTTTACATTGCAGTTATATATCATGCATTAATGTAAAGAAAATTATTTTCTAATAAAAGATAATCTTATAATTCGAAAATATATATTATATTCATGATTAATTTTTTAATATTAGTACAGTAAGACCCCACTTAATGCTAATCCATTTAACGCCGTTTGATATAATGCGGTTCTTTTTTTAATTCTATATTTTTATTGATTCACTTTGGCATGGTTTTCAAACCATTATTCTTACATAAATCCTAAATAGCAGGAATTCATTGCATTGATACTCCTATGCTGTCTCACAGCGCATTTGATATCAGTGCAGTGCAGTACATACGAAAGTCTTCTGTCGTCAGAATTCATATTTATGATCGGTCATCAATGCTATTTTACAGTAATAAAAATAACAATTATCCCATTTTAGTATTAACCTGAATGCTGCCACTTCAAACAATAGTTCTTTGAAGTTAGAATGTTATTCTTTCATCAATATTTTTTCATTGTTTATAGCTTATTGAAATTTGATTACTGCTGTTTGTTCTTAACAATTTTTATTTTCTAATTTTAAGAATTTTTTCATGAATAATTTATGAATACAAATCAATATTAGCAATAAAAAATGTCTATAATTAATGCAATACAATAGTAATAATACATGTTACAAAATAAAATTTAAAAAATGCTATGTATATATATATTTTTATTCACTGACCTATTTCACCTATCCTCATTATTTACGTATTAAAATGACCTCGTTTAATGCTGTTTCATTTAGTGTTTTGTTTCCTTAGAACATATCCCCTGAATTAAATGTGTCTTACTGTATTCAATTATTCACTGATCATTAAATAGCTGTGCCACCCTTATGCACATGTCACCAACACTTATGAAGGTCTGCTGGACTATAGAACAGGACATTGATCCCTTATAAATATTCCAAGAGTAAGCTTGGGTTCTTTGAATAGAAAGTCAAAACATTTCTACCTGGCCTATTTGGGTTGTACATCTGATATATTGGATAGTTTATTTAATGTAGTTTCATAGATAATATTAGTGAGTATATGCATACTTGCAATGGTGTTAATATAAAAAATAGTTACTTGGTTTTCTATAACTACTATACATTTCCATCTTGTTTTTCTCTATTATGAAAGGAAATGTCAGAAAATAGAGCTTTATTCCATTTTGTTGATTTAAAATCTTTAATTTTTTAACAAATTAATTTGGATTTGCTAGCAATATAATAGTGAACAGATGAATATATGAATATTATGTAACAGTAAAGTTTTAGTAAAGAATACTAAACAAAGACCTACTGTACAATCTTAATGTGTGTGTCAAGCAGTTTATTATTATTATTTTATGGTAAGAGCATTTTTATTATTAGTAATACAAGTTATTCATAGATTAATTAAAGGTTACTTATTTCAATCCAGATTCAAGTAGTCTTTGAATTGAACCCATCACTTAAGACAGATTTGGTTTGAATCCACTGACATTAGTTGAATTTGATCAGAAATTGGAAATGCCCAAAATTTATGAATTTCTCAATACTAATGTTTACTAAGACACTATTGTAGGATCTCAGACAGACTTTTTTTTTCTTCCAATAGAATCCAAAACTACGAAGTCACATCACTCGCAGGTGTCAAGTATAAAGTCACACAAACAAACAATAGAATCAGACTTTGTTTGCAGAATTTAAAATAATAATCATCTAGAACTTGCATTGTCTTGCTTTATGGTAGCTACGCCCCTGGTGAGACGGATCGCCAACAATTCAACGGAGAGTCACATGCGGTCCTCCGTTGATTTGTTGGCGGCCCGCCTCACTACGTGTTGATTACTTTTTGGGATCTGAAAATCAGGGATGCACAGACCCGCGAACCGCGGTTTGTGCATTCCTGATTTAGAGTGAATAATTTTATAAATTAGGTAGATTAAAGAAAATAAAAGAAATTAAAATACATGTTTTTATAATCCACATATGGATAATCGAGAATATATTATATAAAGTAAAGAAAAAACAGATTAAAATATTTTCTTAATTATAATAAATTTGAAACTTAAAAATTGTAAGGATTCGAACAGACGTTTATTTTTCTTCCAATGGAATCCGAAACTACAATGTCACACCACTCGCAGGTGTCAAATATATAACACCAACAAACAATAGAATCAGACTTTGTTCGCAGAATTTAAAATAATAATCGTCTAGAAATCATCTTTAAGAATCTAAAAACTAATGAACTGTTGCACGAATATTTTTAATTAATTAAATAATTTGTTATCATTATAATATGTTAATTATCATTTACTTAAATATTTTTATATGGTTATAATTTTATTAATTTTAATAATGATACTGTCAGATTTGAACTGATTGTAATAAAAAAAAAGGGACAATTAACAACTGAACTAACGAATCACGTGATGCACGATGTGTTGTCTTGCAGAACCCTATTTTCGTCGGAAAGTTCTCTTATAACAAATATTTGTAAACTTGAAAAGCATAATTTTGTTTTTGTCAGAAACTTTAACTGAATTAATTGTACGGATTAAATATAACTCCATTTTATATTGTAAAGCTAACGAAATTAACCGGAAAAACTTTATTACTTTTGAATGATTTTTTGATTGGGAGAGGGAAATGAAATGTTAGACTTGTCAGATAGACTCATAAAATATACCCGAGAGAGAAAATAAACCAAGGGATCCAGTGACTGAGGTCATGGGTCCCGATTAAAGTAAACTAGGATAATTTTATTTTGACAGTTTTCTATACCAATAAGATGCAAGAAATAGAATTTCCCTTGTCAAATGAAGAGTTTAGTTTCGTTTTGAACCTTCTCTTCAATTTGACATGATTGGAAAATTAAAAGAAAGTAGGAGGAGTGAAAAAGGAAAGAGGGGATTTTTAACAGTTTGTATAGAGTTTTGAATCAGGTAGGAGAAGTGAAAAAGAAAAGAGGGGATTTTTAACAGTTTGTATAGAGTTTTGAATCAGTTGAGTTGAAAAGGAAAGAGGGGATTTTTAACAGTTTGTATAGAGTTTTGAATCAGTTAAGTTGACTCCGGCTCTGCTCCAGCTGTCTGGCTGTGGCTCAGCTCATCCCTTCTTCACTTCTCTTCAACTATGTTTGAGTGGATGTCATCGTCTTTGTGTTCATCAATGTTTTGTTTTCACTTCAAGAAACTAAGGAAATTATGAAAAAAAGGAGGAAAAAAGATTCTCTCTCATGGTATGTGTCTGCTTCTTGCGCATTAAAGCCCCGTTAAGGTTAGGATTCGGTTTTAACTTTGTATCAATACTTTTGTTAGTTTTATTCTATTCTATTTTTCTTTGATTCATGTTATATGTTTTCTAATTATTTGTATTATTATTATTTTATATTAAATATATTATTTTAGTTATATATAGTTTAGCTGTCAATTGTTTGCCGCATGTCTCGCTTCACTTCTGGACCCCTGACACATTGCTTACCCACGTTGCTCAAGTTTTTCGGCCAAAATCTTGTCGATAAGACCCCCGACCCCCATACTATGCATTATCTTAATAAACATAAAGAACACAAAACTACAATAAGCAAACACAAAAAAAGACGCTTTCCATGTATACAACTATTGGTTCAGGGATTCAAACCCATGGAACTGAGACCAATCATAAAATATACTGATTACATCACCATTCTAAGTCAAGGACTACCTATACAAATGTTCAATTATAATCAAAAAACTTCTTATGAAAGTTCTATTATCTTAAAATGCAATAATAATCTGCTCAATAACTATGTACTTTTATAAGATAGTATTGATAGAAATTTTGCTATCAAAATTGTACAATTAAAAATTATTGCACAATTTTCAAATTATTCCATTTTTCAATGCCATTTTCTCAATTTTCCCAATATTATTTTTTTCAAAATTTTAAAATAAAATGGAATACAAAAATACCTTGTATAGCACAGGTATTTCATTCCAAGGACATCTGTGCTATGCAAAACCACATTGTTCGAGGTCTATTGATAATGGATTTCAATGTAATTTGTTTTTATTGCAAAGATTTAGGATAATAAAAATGTTTAAATATGAAAAGTATATATTTATTTTTATTAATTAAATAACAGAGAAAATCATTTTAAAATGATATAAAAATTATAGAAAACATTAGGACTCATTCATTGAATTCTCATGTGCTATTTTAGCAAGCGAAGTGCATTTCTCATGACATTTTATAATTTCAAGTTTTTCTTAATGTCAACCACTTGCATTTTTTTTGTTACTCCAACAGTATCTTCTTTGTTTTGTTATATCTTTTTATAAGATTTTTAAAATTATTTATTTATTCAAGGAGAAAATATAGTGACTAAACATTTCTTTGATAATCTATTGTATATATTTCAGGCCTACTATAACAAAATGCCTTAGTAAAAATAAAATGCCATGGGGAAAGAATGTATCTATGTGAGAGCCAATTGAAAACTGTTGCATAAATGTGGCTCTTGACTGTCATCTGTGGCATTTGGGAAATTGCTGATTAGTGTTGCCAATGTTGATATGTGTAATAATCTTGATGATAATCAACCTTCCTGATGATGATAAAAATCACATTAGACCAAAACCTGCATTGTTCAAAACCAGGCTATGCAAGAATTCCTGTATTTGAGTTTAACACAGATAGCTGTAACTAGAAAAATACCTATTATTATTATTAAAAACAACAAAAATTCTACCTTGGAGAAAAGAGCATTGAGTTGTTTATTTGCACTATAATAGCCTCCCTGAGACAGGTATGTACGGACTTGTTCACTAACTTGTTCCTCATCTAGATGCCATGAGTGTTCTTCATCTGCTGGAGCTCCAGCAGTAGGATCAGGTGCCCCTAAATATTAAAATATAATTATAATTTTCAATTATTTAAATATTTTAATTTTAATTTTTATTAAAATTAAAATATTTAAAAAATGAAATACAAAATGAAATACCTGCAATACGGTTGATAATGGAACGGGTCTGAAGTATATCATCAGCTAATCGTTGCGCTGTTGGTAATACTTCTGTGTGATGTTCTGCTATGAGGTATTGTACTAGTTTTTGTAACTGTTGCCTGTCTAGCTGGAGAAGAGTTTCTACAAAAAACATAAACAATTTAATACTTTGATTATAAAATAAATATTTATTATTATTACATATTGAAACTAAAGATTATTAAGGTTTTTCAATATTTTGTAAAATGTATATCCCTAATCAGTGATTGCAGATATATTTTTTTTATACTGTTTTGATTAAAATGAAATATTTTCTATAATGATTTGGATAATTAAGTAGCATTATTATAGAAAATTTATGGATTTTTATGTTATCAATATTTACAGAATTTTATATTAAAAATATACAAAATTCTTTGGTTTCAAAAATAAATTCTCTAAATTTAAAAATGCTTGTCTGTAAATAATAAAATTCACAATATTTAATGTCAGCAAGATTGTTATAATTCTAAATATAATACTTTATATTAAATACACAGAAGCAAAAAAAAATTATCTTGAAAAAGTAGCTAAGATATTTGTAACTTTTTCATTTCTTTTGATATGCAGATTCATACATATTAAAAAAAAAAAATTTAAATTCAATCACTTAATTTGAATTGAGAATAATTAATGTTTTATTATAAGTATCAGTTTTTCAAGAAATACAGTAACTTCCATTCCTATACTAATAATTATATTTCATAAAAAGACTTTTCTATTGATATCAAAAAGTTGCTTTGTTTAATAAGGAGCATTCCTACTTTGTACAATTTTTTTATGAAACTTTTTTCTTCATCCTAAAATTTAAAAAAGTTTAAAAGCTTTTCAATGAACTGTTTTAATTCAATTAAAAAATTTTTATTAATTGTAATATGATGCAAAAAATGATAAAAATAAATAAATATTACAGAAACTATATCTAATAAATGCATATTTTTGACATCTATTAATATAATGAATATATCAATTAAATAAGAAATTAATGAACATCTTTAATATTCTTTATAAAAAGTTTCTAAATAATATACAAACAATAAGCACTGTCAAAAAAGAAGTACTGTTTATTCCTAAAAACATTTTCATAGCCTGCTTTAATTAAAATGTACTTTATCTAAAGCAGGCTGTGTAGATAGCCAAAAATGTTTTTTGGAATAGCAGTAAACCCTTGCTGAGAATGCTTTTTGTTTAATTATTTTGAATTTACAATAAGAGGATTATATTATAAAATAGTTCCCTTTAAATAATAAATGATTATAATTGTTTAATAATTAAAGTTCAACCTACCATATAAATTAAATAAATTGTTTACAAGAACCAAAAAAATAAACATTTAATCCAGAAATGATACACAAAGCATTTTCAGATTACAATCAATCATCAGTGAATAGAATAAAAACATTCAAATTTTAAATTTTCAAAAATAAAAAACAAACTACTTACAAAATTAAATTACATATATAAGGATGAAAAATAATACTAAAATATACAAAATTATAAAATATAACAAAATATCAATAAATATATAAATGAACAAACATGATATTAACTATAAAAAATAGTAATAGCATTAATTGAAGAATGATACATATTTCCAAGCAGAAGATAACAAACTGTCATCTATTTTAATAAAGATTGCTTTTGGAACCTGCTGTAGATATGCTATTTTTCTTTAAAATCTGTAAGTGTGCTATGCAGGTCATTATTGAATTATATTATCATCCCATAGAATTCTTGCATCATGTATGACTATAAATTTGCCTAGAACAGCTTTGCAATTGTAGTTGGCAACATCCTATTTATATTCTTGTATATATTTACACAAGGGATGTTTATTCTGTACAATATAGTAATGAATAATATTAGAACACATATCTTTAACAAGGATGAAATATTGCACTTTTACAGTGAGAGATACCATGTTTCTGTTTATTGTTACATAATGGAGAGAAGACATTATGACTTCTATTTGTAATTTTCTTTTTATTAATATTTTTTTCAATTAATAATATATGTTTGACTTTGGCATTGTTATAAGTCATAGCTTTTGCTGGCTTACTACTAGAAAAATGTACTGATACAATGTTATCAAAAGTTTCATAATATCTTTTCCTTAATGAGTTTAAGAATTCTATTGAATTTGCAGTTGGAGAAATCATATTTTCTAGCAATATACCTAATTTAGTTAATTTCATGGTAAATGTCAAAAGACACCTAAACAAAACATAGATAAACTAGCATTTTTAAACCTATATGGATCATGTGAATTAGCTGGAATATATAACGAATCAGCTGTAGATTTTCTAAAAATTTTACTGATATAAGTGGTTCTTTAGTAATAGACACATCAAGGAAATCAATATACTCAGTATGAATTTTTGTATTTCAAAATATATTTGTTCTTATTATAATCAATAATGATTTAATGCAAGAATTCTATGGGATGAAGTCAAAATTATTAATAATGATCTGCATAACATACCTATAGATTCCTATTAAAGAAAGATAGTATATGTATAGCAAGTCCCAAAAGCAGCCTATCTTAAATAAAATAGATGGCAGCTCATTATCTTCTGCATGAGCTTCTGTATCAGCTTCTGTATCATCCTTCAACTAATGAGATTACAATTTTTTATAGTTAATATCATGTTTATTCATTTATATATTTATTTTAATATATTTTATTTTTGTGTATTTTAGTATTATTTTCATCTTTGTATATGTAATTTAATTTTGTAAGATGTTTATGTTTTTTATTTTTTAAAGTTTAAAGTTTGAATGTCCTTAGAATGTTCTTATTCTGTTCACTGATAATGGATTGTAATCTGTAATAAATAATCAATTCAAATGCTTTGTATGTCATTCCAGGATTAAATGTATTTTTATTTTTGTTCTTTTAAGCAGTTTATTTAATTTATGTACATAAGAATCTTGTTTTTGTCTAGCTACTATATGTTTCAAACTTATTGAATATAAGCACTAAAATGACAGGAATATTTTTATTTATTTATTTAAAAATTACACCTTTAACAATATATATGGAAAAGTATTTTTGGATTTAGTAAACCATCCTAAGTTCTATTTCAATAGAGTTTAAAACAAAACTTGGTTAGAATAGAAGGCTTTTAAACTTGATTGGAATGGAAATGAAAATGAAAAGGGAGTTGTCCTCTTTAGAAAAGTATTATACAATCACAGGAAATATTTTTAACATTTTTTTACTTTTAGTAATTTATTTTGTGAAATTTAAATAATTTTATTTTAAAAATTGATTACATAAATTTAATTTTTCTTTTATTAAAATTTTTTAATATACATATTTGAAAATGTATTATAATTAGTTTAAATATCGGAATATTTAAAATTCAAATAAAATTAATTTATAAGTATTTAATGGAAATTCTTTTTGTTATATAATCATAATTTTCAGAACATATATATATATATGTGTATATATATATATGTTCTGAAAATTATGATTATATAACAAAAAGAATTTCCATTATATATATATATGTGTGTGTGTATATGTTGGCTGGCTAATAAAAACTTCTAGTCAAAACATTATTTCTGATTAAATAAAAAGAATTCTACTTTAAATGCTGTTGATTATTATGGTATAGAATTTTAAAATATTGCAACACATTCACAAAGTTTCATAAATAACAGATAATGTTCAAAATAGAATAATACTTAGTTTTTAATATGCTGTTTATTGAAAAAAATAACAGCAGCTACTTTAAAATTTGCCAAAAACTCAATTTTCATACACAAGGTGCTAACAGATTATGCAATATCTTTTAGAATGCAAATTTTAATTTTTCTTTTACATTATGCTTTAATTATTGCAAAATAAAGAGATTTTGTCCATCCAAATCTTGAATATAGATTTTTATAAAATAATAGAAGTTGCAATCTAAGCAAAATGTTCAGTTTTTCAATTATTAAAAAAAAGATAGCTTTTTATAGAATAGAAACACCATATTAGCCTGAGTATATTATATAGTTAAAAATAATAGTAAAAAATAGAAGTTGTGTATTATACATTCAAATTTCTAAAAGACCACATGAAAATTGAAATTCTTTAATATAAGTTCTGTTAACTTATAATATTGTGCTAACATATTAAGCACTACATAGATTTACTACACATTGCTTAGATTTAAACTGGCACATTTGAATTGTCTATATATTATAAAATGCAATTTTTTTAATTATACTAGATATTTATAAAAAATTTTATTACTGTTTTAAATACTGTGAAAATAATATATTTCTTTCATGATGTGTAGCATAAAGTTTCCATTTTTTAATTAAATATCAAATAATCTATAGATAAGTTTTCATATTTTTTTGATATAATCAACAGTGTTATTTTTTTAAGAAACTATATTATTTTATATTAGAAAAGCACATTATAATGACAGATCATAATAGCAAAAATTGCCATTTGATTAAGACAGAGTAATCCTCAATATTTTTGATCAAAATACAAATTCTAATAGTTTTGATTAATTAGCAAATACAGTATTTATCTGTTTATAAAGTTAATTTTTATTCCAAAAATTTCTATGTAATTTGAAAATCATGCAAACAGACCAACAATGCTTAAATTCAAACTTAAGTATATAAATATAATAAATGGAATGGAAAAAATAAAAATAATGAGCATAGATATAAAAATTTAAGTTATATTCTTACAAAATAAATTACTTAGGCAACTGCCATAAATCATAAAACACTTAGAAATACAATATGCAGTTGCCTAACATTATGAAATTCTAAATCATGCAAATCAGAAACATTGTATTTGATAATTCATCTGAATTTGAATCCACATTAAGATTTCTGCTTTCAGTAATTTCTATGTTGACTGATTTTATTCTATCTTATACAATAATATTTAATATGCATTTTACTTTCAGTTTTATAATCTTTTAGTTTACTACTTGAATAATTCTTCTATGAAGACTCAATACAGTGAAAAATTTTCTTTTAGATTTCTCGGACACATTAGTAACTATATTCTTTGATAAAAAATTGGGATGAAAAAATTTATACAAAATTTTTATTCTGTAATTTATTTTCTAAATCATGATAAGAAGTTATGCAAGGGAAAGAGAACATGAATATAATATAGTATAATAAATGCAAAAACAAGCTTATAAATAAATAGAAATAACATTACATTACATTAGTACTCCAGGTTTTGAATATATAATGTGATTAAATGTTATTTCTACATATTTATAAGCATGTTTTTGTAATTATTAGACTTTAGAAGATAGATGATTAGAGTATATTTATATAATATAGTATATTAATTCACAAAATCTGATTTATAAAAATTTTATTTAATGATCATAAACATACTGAATTAGAAAGAAAAATCCTGATCTTCTCATTAAAAAAAATTCAGCATATGTTACTACAGCATAGTGTTAATTTATATCATTTCTGTAATATTTAAAAATAACTATTTTTAATTGTTACCTTTTATTAATTTTTAATATATTTTGTATCAATTTTGTAAATGAAATTTTAAATTTTGCTATATATAGATTTAATAATTACTTTTATATATACATCAATAATCCTATACTGATAAGTCACAGCATCACAACATGGAAAATGGGGAAAAGAAGATTAAATAGAAAGGAGGGGAGGGAAAAAATCATTCACATGCTACTGATCTGACAGTGCCACATATCCCTATCCCAACAAATAGTATCATTTTCTTTCAGAGTCATTATCATCATACAAAAATATGCTCATATTCATACTCTGAAACCCATACATTTTTATATATACTCAGCTCTTGTTCACTTTCAGTAAGGAAAATAGTATCAACAACATATAGCAGACAACACACACTCTTATTATTTATTATCATACTCACATTATTCACAGCAGTTTTCTTGATACAGTATATGTATCCAGTGGCTATCAGAGGGGGGCAAGAGGGGCAGCTGCCCTAAATCTCATGATTTTTGGGCTTCAATTTATAACTCAATGTGTTAGAAAAATATATTTGTATATTTTTATACTGTTCAAGCCTCAGTGTTTGTCAAAATTTGAAGTTCTCTATCAATGTATATGCTTTTCTTGTACACTTTTCACTGTATACAGGAATCCCTTGATTAGTGCAGATTTGAATAATATGATTTTGATTAGTGCACAAAAAAATTTTGAGACTATCTCTTAATATATGTGGTGCCAAATTTGATTAGTGTGCTTCAACAAGTGCGATTTTTTTTGTAAACCCTCTGAAGCGTTGGCAACTGGATGTCGGGGATTGTAGTCTACATGATTAGAGCACTGCAATAAATTTTATTTATTTATTTTTAATTCTGTTAATATTACAACTTTCGTCATCTAATTGTTATATTTTAATTTGTTCATAATTTTATTTATTAATAAATTTAGCGTGAATGGAACCTACCTAATAATAGCCGTTACAATATTATACTGAATAGCCAGCCTTGTCTTCAATTCCTCTCCAGTACCCGATGTCTACAGATGTGCAATTATTTTTTACAAAATTTATGCAATTTTGTAAAAAAAAATTTCGGACATGTAATTATTTTTTACAAAATTTATGCAATTTTGTAAAAAATAATTTTTTTTTGTGAAAAATAAATTTTAATTCTTACTATAAATAAAATTTTATACATATTCCTCAATGATTTAGAGTACATGTAATAGATATGTTTGGAGAGAAGAAAAAAATACTTGTTTATAATTTTGATATTTTCCAGGATTCATTATAATTATTCCCATTGGTTTTTAGTTTGATTAGTGTGGTTTTGATATATATGGTATATTGCAAGGATTTATTAACTGCACTAATCAAGGAATTCCTGTATTTGTCAATTTTGTCTTTTTTTTTTGAAGGGTCTCAAAAATATTAGTTGTCCCAGGCCTCACATTTTCTCTGAAAGTCCCTGTATGTATACATTAAACAGTTATAGGAATATTGCATATCACTGCCTCATCTCAAAAGTTTCATTGCTTCTATTGTTCTCTATTAATAGTGTATATATATCCATAAATGCAAAATATAAGCCTTCAGCAGATTATAATTTATTCAACATAAAAATTTTTTACATTTTAATAATAATGTGTTTTTAATATTTAATTTTTAAATTTAATTATTAACATAATAGTTAAATATGAACAGAAAAGGGATGAATAAGCTGAAAATGCTATTGAGATATAAAAAAAATTTTTTGTTTATGTTGAATAAATTTGTCTCACTCATCCTTAATCACAAAGCATTCTGATATATTATTATTCATACTCACACTTGCACAACTGTTAAGATACATCACTCTCTCTATCTTCAAACAGCAATTAATTAATTTGTCTCACTCATCCTTAATCACAAAGCATTCTGATATATTATTATTCATACTCACACTTGCACAACTGTTAAGATACATCACTCTCTCTATCTTCAAACAGCAATTAATTCACATCATACATTCTCAATAGTTTCCACAGATGATTTCTATTCACTCCATTATATGCCTTCTCAAGACACAAATGAAAATTTTTTTCTCACATGAAGATATTTTTTCAAAATCATTTTCACTGAAAAAATATACATCACCATCTATTTCTAAAGCCCACTGCACATATTACTCTCTCTCATCATTCATTCTTTTCGTTTAATAACAATCTTACCAAATGCAATCCCAACCATTCTCAGAAAACCTCTATAATTCTTGTTATCTTCCCCGTACAGATGGGGAAATCACAGCCTTAGTCCAATCTTTTAGAATTAAGTTGTGCTGTTCCTCCTAATAAGGAGGAACAGCACAATGTTCCTCCTAATAAGTTGTGCTGTTCCTCCAGCACAACTTATAGAAGTGCCACATCCATTCCACAATCTATTTCTTATTTCAACATTTCAGCCATGATACAGTCCAAACAAGAGCTCTTCCCACATTTCAATGTATCAATTGCATTTATTATATCCTGATCTCCCTATTTAGTCATTGCATTTTTCTTGTTCTTATCTCTTTCACTTTCATTCTCTCTTCAACAGGGATATTTAAAAAAGATTATTATTATTTAGTAAAAATGCATTGTTATTATATAATCTGAATTTAGGAGTTTGCTTTTATAATTTTATTTGATATTATATTTTTACAAATAGAGCAGACTTCCAATTATCCAAGATAAGGTTAATTAAATGCAAAAATATCAAATATAAAATAATAATAAAAAAGTGAAAATGCAAGTTTTGCTTATTATTTATTCCATAAAATACAGGATTTAAAAAACTGATCAAGAATTGTTTTTTAATTTCTCTTTTTATATGACAAGTTTGATCCCAAAAAGAAAAAAATCCCCCCTTATTTTTTTATGCAATACTGAATAATTAAGCATTAGATAATCAAAATTCTAATGTGTTCTGTTATACTATGATTTAATTTATTCTAAAAAATTATTGCTATATTTTTAATATAAACATTAAAAAAAAAATTGAATTTTAAGCATCACAAAGTTTTATTATTGATAAATAAATAAGTCAATATTGAACTTGTACTATAAATATTCTAAATAAATATATAGTTTATAATTTATCTTTTAAATGACTATCCTTTGTAATTGGATAATAGTCTAATAATTACAATTTGATTATTTGTATAAAGAAACTCATTTTCTCAAAGTAAAAAATATGCATGATATTGATTAACATACATTAATAGAATAAAAAAAAATATTAGTAGAAAATATATTTAGAGCATGAATAAATGTTCTTTTATGCAATCCAAACTGCCAAAAAACAAAATGTTAATAACAAAAGCACTATTTTGACTATAAAATACATGCATTTCTCAAGTTACAAACATAATTCATATGTAAATTTTGTTTATATGTTGGTGTTTTTGTAACTCAGATACTGTTGTTATTTCACTCAAAAACTACGGAAATAACTCTATATACTGTGTTTTGTAATATATTTCACAACTGTATCAATTAGAAATTTCTTATTTCACAGATTTGAACAAAAAGTTTTGATTATAAAGAGAAATTTTTTTTACATAATCACCACCATCTTGAAATACTGCTGTAATAGGATAATTAACTGTAATTTTATATAATATTGATTGCTAGAACATTACACTATCATATTTTTTAAAATTATTGAAGAGTTTTTTTTAATTTCATGAAATCTGAAAATTAATTTCATATTTATAAGTACAAATGTTTGTAACAAGAGTTACAAACATTTATAGTAAGTACAGATAGTATAGTAAGTACAGATATAGTAAGTACAACAAATAAGTACAGATGTTTGTAACATCTGTATTTAATCTACAAAGATTTGAAAATATTTTATATAAAATGGTACCTTTAAATTATTAATTTGAATATTTTCACAAATAGCTTTTATAAAAATACTAAAATTATAATGTTATTATTTGTAAATTATTTTCATTGGTGATAATTTATTAATTTTTCATAATTTTTAATGTCTATAGTTTAGTGGAAAATTTATAGCTTACGTAAATTATGCAACATGTTAAAAACAGTCTAATCTTATCATTTTATTTTGTAACTATTAAAAATTTTACAAACCTGAAATAGGAACACGAAGTCTGACACTATCTGCATTTCGGATGCGATGTAAGGCTAATGCCACCACATGTTGACACCAAAAAATATCTTTTGTGCCACAGCTACAAGTCACAGAAGTTATTTTACACCTAAAAAATAATATTAATTTTATTAAATTTATATATTGAACAAATGAAATTTAAATAAAATTCAAAATTAAAAATAAATAAAACTACTCAAATTTTGTTCTAATAATAAATTATCATTTTTTATAGGCCAATATGAATATTATTAATTTTATGCATTCTAGATGTAACTTCTTATCAATATAATTTACTAACATTAATTTATTAATGTTTGTTATTTATCAAAAGTCTAATCTTTAATTTGTTACTCTTCCAAATTTTCTTTACTTAACTGGTCTAAATGCCATCTTATATCATCATTCATCATTATTATTTCCTATCTTCATTCATGATTATCTTCTTGTCCATAATGTATATGTCTTTTAGTTCATCCAATATAATTTAACAATATTAATTTCAAATTAAGAAAAACTATTCATCAATATACTTAATGTCAAAACTGCTCATACCAAAGCCCTCTGAATGGAATCTAGCAATTTTGAAGAAGACATTTGATGTATACAATAGTAATTCAATCAGATTGTTTTATTTTCATGCATTGTCTATTTACATAAAATTTTCAGTTCCAAATTATTATTATTATATTTTTAATTTGTATATAACATTTGCACTAATCCTAAATATCAATATCATTATTAAATAATTCACATTACTAAAGTCGATGACAACATCATGAGTCAGTATTGAGTGTATGGGAGCAGTCTATTCACAAGTTTGTAACCGTGTATTAAAGCACGGAACAGTCGATTTTAGTTTAAAGGGTAATACCACCAGTAAGAAGACATCCTTTCCGGGAAGTGTGCATATTTTCGCATTGTTAAAATGTGATAGAAAACTTTGCGGGATATATTTATAACAGATCGTTTTGTTGCGAAATAACCTTAATAAAATCATATTATTCTTCCTGAAAACTCTCTAATTGTTGTGATTAAATGGCAATTTACTGTAATTTCATGATTAGTTTAGTGAACTATATAGTCTTGCGTAGTGACACAAATGAACGTCAATTCTCCCATACACTCAATACTGACTCATGATGTTGTCATCGACTATAGTCAACTTCTGATTTACATAATCCTGAGCTGCATAATTTGACTTATTTTTATTTTTTGGAAAATTGCATAAATAATAATATTGTAATAAATAATATTAAGAACTATAAAAGTATTGAATTTTAAATACAAAAACAGCATTTTTAACAAGATTATAACAGTATTATAACAATATTTAATGTTACTACTAGTGACCTTACTATCTTTAATTCAGTTATCACATGTTGTAGAAACAATATAAATAGTAACAATATCTATAATAGTTATTTAATATTTCCTGCCTAATAAATAAGCTATATATATATAGGATATAGTATTAAAAATTAATACATCTTGCTTGGTCTTGTAGCTAAATATAACAGAAATATATTAACTGAAGAGAAGCTAAAGTTCAAATGCACTGTTATGATTTATCAACAAAATGGTGGTCCTTATAAGATTGAATTTTTTTAAACTTATAGCATTGTTTTAATTTTATCGTAATGGATATATAATAATTTATATAAATTTGACTTGCACAAATTATTCTGGAACTTAAATTCTAAATAAATCAGGAAAAATCTGTGTTATAAACCACAATCATAATAAAAGTGTTCAATAACTTTTCAATATAGAGTCTCAACTATATATTTTAAATTATTCTGATTGAATATTGAAAATACTAATTATATGTTACCATCAAAACCCGAAATTAGTTAAAACTCGATTTGCCTAGTTGAAACTAGTTGGAACAAAGCCTGTTTGTGAATACTAGTATTAACTAATCAATACTAGAATTCACTACATTTGTTAGAAATTTCTGGTTTTCACTAAAACTTCTCTAGTTAAAACTCTATATAACTAGTGAAAAACTAGTATTACCTAAAATTTCTTTTACGAAGATAAGCCTGATATCTTTCTAATCATGCATCATGTGTGTTAGGGGGAAAATAAAAACATAGTAACTGAAATCTACAAAGAAAAATATTTATGATCATAGTTATTGAAATTTACAGAAGAAATATATTTATGATGCACATAATTTGTTTCTGCATAAAAAATTGTTATGGCATTTAGAGTTGCAGAGAATTCCCTTCTTCTTGTACAAGCATCTTTTTGAAATGCAGCCTTTCTCACAAACACAGCATGTGAACTCTTGTGGTGCTATCGCCGCTTTCCTAGCTACCATCCTCAAAGAAATATCTATATCTGGTACTTCTTCGGGCATCAGGAACTTCTCCGACAAATATCAAATTCTGATCTAAAAAGATATTTTTTCTTGATCACATTTTGGCACTCTCTAAATAGTAACAAATACATAAAAGATACAAAATCTACCTGCAATATAATTTATCCACTTTTCCATCCTTAGTTCCAATCTTGTGCAATCTTCATTTTTTTCCAACTCAACTCCAATGATCTTTCAAAAATCTGCCTTTGCTCTGTCCATATCTGGGATTGGGATTATGATATTATCTCCTACTCCAAGAGGGGGATGGGTGGCATTGGAAATACATTTCATTTTCATGGCCTGTTTAGACAAATTTTCGTGAGCTTCTCTCCTGGCTGATGTGATGTAAATTCTTCTAGTATCAGACTCATGTTCTTCTTCAGCAGGGATCTCAGCTTCGTTCTGTCGCGCATTCATCTCCTCGATGACTCTTTGGAGTTCGTTCTCATCTTCAATGTTTTGAGAACATCCGATGGCAATGCTGAAGTCGTGAGTCCTACTCTTGGGTCTATCCTGAACATGGCTTGATAGGGCCACTATTTTATTCCAGAATGAAAAGCTTGGGTTTTTTATAAACTGAATAAATTGAAGGCCTTTAACTAACTACTTTTAACTAGTAAAAACAGTAAATAATTGCAAACAAAACAATTTTTTCATCAATTCCAGTTTTCCCTAAAATGTTTTAGTGAATTCTTGTATTGAATAGTTGGTGGCCGGATGGCTGAGTGGTAATGCTGTTGGTGCACCACACAGGAGGATCCGGGTTCGTGTCCCGGGTCTGGTCCCAGATTTTTTCAGGGTATTGGGCCCAGCCCAATGATCCCCATCCTTCACCATCTGGCCCCCTCCACAGGTGTGGGTGAAGCCCATGGTTGGAACTGGCCCAGCCTTCTTAGTAAAGGAGGCTGGAAAGGGGATGTAAAATATGCAAAAAAAAAGTATTGACTAGTTAATACTAGTATTCATGAATGGGCTTTGTTCCAATTAGGCAAATTGGGTTTTGACAGTAACATATACAATATATATATATTGGATTTAAGGGAAGGTTCTGTTGTTTTTTTTTTAAGAAAACAAGATTACTTTTCATCAGTTTTTATTTAAAATTTAATCCAAAATATAATTTCCTTTATTAGTTAAAACTGTTTTTGTACAGAAAATGTGACTTTTAACGCTTAATAGGAAATTAAATATTGATAGCGAAGAATTAAATTAAAAAAACATGTATAATTGAAAGCAATTATGTAGTAATTATATATTTGCCAATGTTCTGGAAGCTAATCCAATCCTTTGGAGAAGAAGTCCTCGCTTTTGGAGGTGAGATAGTCTTCTACTGCCGTTTGGACACCCTCAAAATTTGTAATACTCATTTCCATCAAGGAAGTTTTGCAGTGATCTAAATAAGTGGTAGTTGATGATGCAATATTGGGAGAATATGGGGATGGGGTAAAATTTCCCAACCAAACTCTACAAGTTTTTGTGTGGTTTTTCTTGCCACATGCATTGTCATGATGAAAGATTATACCATTTCTGTTCGCCAAAGATGGATGTTTATGTTGAATTTCTCTCTTCAAAACATCAAGGTGCATACAATAATGATCAGCATTAACCGTTTCATTTTCTTTCAGCAACTCATAGTGTATTACACCCGTGGTCCCACCAACAACACAGCATAATCTTCTTCTGATGCACACCTACTTTTGACATAGATGACAAAATTTTCCCAACGTAAACATAGGATCTTTTTCTTACCATACGAACTTAAAGGGGCCATACACATGGAAATTGCTGCCATACCACAGCAAATGTTGGGGTGTGTTTTTGACAGCTTCGGCAGGAGACTTGAAGAGTGCATGGCGAGAAATGGACACCATTTGGATGACGTCATCTTCACAACCTAAGACTTTGTTTTCAAGGTTTGTGTTACTGTCTGTTAAAGGGCACATGTACCCCAATATGTTGCATAAATAAACATGTTTAAAGGTTTTGTAATAAGTGCGTTATTTTTAATTAAAACCATCAGATCTTTTTGCCAGACCCTGTATATCAAAACATTATTCCTTGAAACCTCAATGTAGAATAGTATAAGGAATGAATGAGTATCTGGTTACATCTTTGATGAAATTGACAAGGATCTTATGCTTCTGCACAAAATCATTATGGAAATGAAACATGATGTTTCCTTTAATGCTCAAACCAGTCATGCATATGGAAGTCTTCTTTATCTCTGAGAGAGAAAAAATTCTGAATTGATCTCTTGAAGGATAAGGTGTAATGATGGAAGCATTTTTCAACTGGAAAGGCATCGTTCAATATAAGTTCTTTCCACAAGATGCTACAATCATTAGGAACACTATCTGAAAGTGTTGAAGTATTTAAGAGAAGCAATTTGCATTAAGTTCCCAGAACGTTGGGCAACTAAGGATTGGGTACTCTTTCACAACAACACTCCAGAACATTGTTCACTTTTGGTTCAAAATTATCTGATGTCTGAGTTTGCTATAACTCGTATCTTGTGACACCTTTTTCCAAAGATGAAGCTTTGTTAAAGGAGCAGCATTTCCATAATGAAGATGTTGCAAAAGCAATTTCAAAGGATGCTATGGAATGGGTCACCAATAATGGGCTCCAGAAATATTTTGAACAATTACATTGTATGAATATTGACAGAAATTTGTGACTATGGAAGAACAATAATGTAAAGGTAGCTGTATTTAAAATGCTTTCATTTGAGAAAATTTGGCAATATAGCACCAATCCCAGAACTTTTTAAAGCTACCTATATGAAGTTTGAAAGATTATTTTAGATTATTACAGTATACACTCATATGTAAACCATTCCCAGGAAAAAATTTTCGAAAGACAGTTGGCATATACACAAATCAATCAAAAATCAGAATTTTCTGCAAGATTATAAGATTTGCTGACTCAATTGTGATGCATTTCTGTTGTGCCTTCTTATCACCTGCACACTGCCATATTTATTCCTAACAAGGATTATTTTGTTAATTCTTTTGGAGTTTTTTTTTGTTTAAAAAAGTAGATATTTTCATAGCTATTTAAAAATTGGATACTGCATAAACACAATTAAAAATATATAAAGTACTTGCATTTTTATTTGTAGTGGCTGGAAATGCAATATTTATTTCTTAAAATGCTTATTTCTTGATTATATTCTGCATAAACACAATTAAAAATATATAAAGTACTTGCATTGTATCCTCTTTGTACTAGTAGCATATCTTATTTGTAGTGGCTGGAAATGCAATATTTATTTCTTAAAATGCTTATTTCTTCTTGATTATATTATTAAAAATACAGTGATACCTTGGTTCACTAACATAATCCATTCCTTGACCCTGTTTGTGATCCAAATCAATTTTTCCCATTATAATTAATGTAAATCCAAATAATACATTTTTTGTCCTAGACTCTAGTATCACTTGTACTTGGGTTTTTCCCATTGTAATTAATGTAAATCCAAATAATACTTTTTTTGTCCTAGACTCTACTATCACTTGTACTTGGCTGGTTCGCCAATAAATATTGATGAAGCTCTAAAGCCTTCGCACATATCAAAGCCTCGCTCACGCTATCTCCCTTAATTCCCTTTTTATTAATCCAAACTAACAACAATTTCTCTACTTCTTGTAACACTTGAGGCCTATGCTTCGTTAACCTAGTCACTCCTTTAGATACATCAGCTTTCTTCAGCGTATCTTTATTCTTTAGAATAGTGCAAATCGTTGATTTTGCCATGTCGTACTCCTTGGCGAGATTCAAAACACTAGCACCATTTTCATGTTTAGCTATAATTTCTTTTTTTGTATCAACAGTAATACATTTAGGATGATCGTTGATTTCGCCATGTCGTACTCCTTGGCGAGATTCAAAACGCTAACACCATTTTCATGTTTAGCTATAATTTCCTTTTTTGTATCAACAGTAATACATTTACGATTCTTAACAACACCTTCATTAACATTTCTAACTTTCTTGGGAGCCATAATAAGGGATAAATTTAATTAAATAAAGAAAAAACTAAAATATCAATACTTGTTGTTGGGACTTTACTGTTTCCATGTGAGCTGGGTGAACTGGGTTGCTATTGGGGGCAAAGCTCTGCGCTGGGTTTTGTTCACTGCAAGTCACTTGCGCTCCGTGCATGTGTGTTCGTGAACCAAAGCATTGTCGTGAAGCGAAGCAAAATTTGTTCACAAATGGTGTTCGTAGACCGATTTGTTTGTGGACCGAGACGTTCATGATCCGAGGTATCACTGTATATGGATATATATGAATGTTCATATTTAAATAAATTCAAAAATATTAATTTACTGAATGCTTCACAAATAAGGTTGATTATAATGATCTTGGATGTTTCTGAACACTAATTTGTGCATTTTCAAATAGTTTTGATCACTTGAAAAATACAAAATGTTTATTTTTCATCTGATTTTGAATATCATATTTATGCTTTTGATGATCACATGTACAGTCGGTTCCATAAAGTTTTGTACCTACCTCGTAGGGGCTAAGCTCACCGGAAGTTGATCAATTGTAAAGTCAGGTACTTGTACCGAGATTCAAGGCAGTTTCAAATGGACTTGTCTGTTGTGACTGAGAATAGGGAGGGAAGTATACGTGCGGGATGTGCTCGTCACGTGCTCTAAACTGACAAGAATAAGCGATAGAGACTGATAGCAGCATCGGTAGAGCGTCTGCCTACTGTTCCGAGGAGCCGAGTTCGAATCTTGTTTGGAGAAACATTATTTTTTTTTCTTTGGTCAACATATTAGTTTGTGTTTAAATTTTAAACAATGCAATTAAAATATAAACGGTTTAAACATTTTCCAGACAAATGTGCAATATGGTGATGTGTTCATCTGAGGTTCTAAAAGATGCTTTAAAATTTAAAAAATAAATTTTCTGACTTCGCTTTATTTTATATTTTAAGTTTGAATAAACTAGATACTACATAACAATTTCTTTTTTACATTTATTAAACTCCGGTATTTGCTAAAATCTTTTAATATTTTCTAATATTGATAGGTTTAAACATCTTTCGGAAAAACAAAACATAAAAGCATTTAAGAAATTCCATATAACTGCGTCATTAGCTATCAGCATTTTTTTAAGAATTACTATCGAGTATTCGTCTCTTTATCCATTCTTTTATCCGATAAGCTAGTATTATCTAGCTATGCTGTGTTCTACAATGGACAAAATTCATGTGACGTAGTCACGTGTTTTAGTGAAAACATTGTAGTTTCCCTAAGTTTGAACGAGAAGGATTATAACTAATTCGTGCTAGTTTATTTACTATATTTAAGAAAAAAAACAAAATATAATTTTATTATCATTTCTAATAGCATTAAGTAATTTCATTTTTAAAGTTACCGGTACTATTTACTCTAATATTATAATTTATATAAGCCTTGAATTTTTATTATATATTTAATGGATATCACTTCCAGATATATGTAGTTCATTACATTATAAGGATTTTAAAATTTTCAATTTAAATCGTATTTATTGTTAAAAATATAAGAAACTGCATTTTTACAGAAAATAATAGAAAGTATGAATAAAATTATTGATCAAATCAGGCATTCCAATTTGTTATTTTCTGATGATGATTAAGTTAACTGGTGAGAAAATTTAGTGATATAATAAAGTAATTTTGTTCTATTAAACATTTGATCTTCATTAATAGTATGAATACAATATATATTATTCATATTATTAACAATCATAAACCAAATTTTCCATTAATAATGAACAAGAAGCTAAATATCTTTCAACTGTATTATAAGGTTACCGAAATTTCCTAGCTAGGTAAAATATGATCCAAATAAACCCAAATATAATTCAAAATTGCTATGAACTTCAAATGTGCAGAAATAAATATATTACAATTGATGTTTAACTCATAGCCCACAGTTACCCAACTGTGAGATTGTTCAGACTAAACCAAAATAAAATGCTATTATTAGAAACCAGAATGTTTTCTGTAAATGGTGTAAACTACATGAAAATAATTTCCATATGTAGATACTCTTCAAGTATATAATTAGCTATTATCTACAGCTTTTGGCATTATTACCGTAAATAACATAAACTTCAAATACACCGAAAACGTATGTTTCAGGATTATGACTTTGATACACCTCTTTGTCACTCTTGTTTTATTCAATAGCGAGTGGTATAACAACTTATCTCTTGATTGCGCATGTAATATTAGTGATAATATGCACCATTTTTGTTTCATTAATAACAAAATAGATTAGTTCATTATTAATAAAACAAAAATTCCCTACAGAACATCCAAAGTCATCTTGCAGACAAAAATATTAACACGTGCAATTAAAATTACCCATCCCCGTTGCTACGACAACAGTTAATGGAATCATCTGATACTCGTAGAGTTGGAATGATTTGCCTGAACTGATGAATCACATTGCTTTGAACTATTGGAAGGAAGCCGAACACCTTCCGCTTAGGTACAAAACTTTATGGAACCGATTGTACATTGATCAATTTTCCACTTCCATCAGTTGCAGAAAAGTGACAATTGTATTTTGATTTTGAATTTTTTATTTTTTAAACTTAATTAAATATTTTTATTGAGATTCAAGAATGATGAAAAATTTTAATATTTCTTTAATATTTTCTGTTGAACAAACATTTCAATAAAATCATATTTTAGAAAAATGTGATTGGATATGCCACAATCACATCTTATTTTCAGTGAATATCTTAATTCTAACAGTTGAAACTTGAGGGTTGGCTTATATACAAGCATATATAGTAGTTAAAAATTTAAGATTTTTTTTGTAGAAAAATACAGTTTCATATAAAGAATTGGCTTTTGACATTTTCCAAAACGGTATTTAGACTTAACACTTGAATTGACAGTTTAAATCAGAATTCAGATGTTGGAGTAATGATAATGCCAAAGTATTGGATGCTAAATTATCTGAATTATACTGTACTTAATGTATTTGATAAAATATTCAAAAATACTTCTACAAAAAAATAGAGCATAAAGTATGGGACTAGATTTAAAATGTTATCAATTCAGCTCATTATAGACTCTGAAAAAAGAAGATCATAGTTGGATTAATAAAGGTAAGTTAGCAATTACATTTCTTCTTTGATTAGCATTATATTTTTATTCATTTACACTTATATTTCACTTCAATAATTTTATATATAGTGTTAAAGAAAATTACATTTGTATTTAAATTTTTTAGTACTGTATATTGTTATTGTTTTGTGTAAATAACTTTACATTAAATAGCATACCAGATTTATCTTAATTATGAAATATATAGTTCGTTCTTATCAATTGTTTCAAAGTTCATCAATAGCTGATGAATTTAAAAAAATTTAAAAAATTTCAAATTTCGTATGGTTTAATCTATATATCTATAAAACATTTATGAACTATATGTGTGTGTGCATATATATGTTATAGTCAAAGCACAAAAATCAATCAGTTTGCAAAATGCTTAGCCATTTTTGCAAATTGGCCATAGTATTTGGCCAGTTTCCAAAAAATTGTCTTTTATTCTGATTTGAGAGTCTGACTGGCCAGTTTGCATAATGACGAAATCAGATTATTGTTGTGAATCAGATTATTGTTGTAAATTTTACTCTATAAATAATAGAGTAAAATTTAATGAAGAATACTTTATTAATTTTTTTAACTTATCTTTTGTGATGAATTAGTGTTAATTAAATAATTTAATTAACACTAATTCATTAAAAAGATAAATTAATTTTTTAATGCAAATTTTCATATAGGCATTAATATTTAGTTAGTTCCTTTAAATATAATTTTTGTATTAGAATCTCTTCTAAAAATTACATAGATCACAGTAGATTGAACATACATGAATGTTTTCAAAAAAACTGTGTGACTATCTATGCAGTTTCCGAGATGATAGAGCAGTATGTCAAACTCGCAGGCTGCATGCAGCCTGCTCCATTGACATAAACATTTTTAAATAATAACTTTAAATCAAGCATTTTATATAGCAATAAATTTAATAAATTTAGATATGTGAAAACTTAATTTACCTTATAACATTTTTGTAACTGTGAAGTTACTTATTGATTGATTTTTTATCTCTGGATTATAAGGCTGATATGAATTTATTAATTTAATCACAAAATTATAAAACTATTTTAAAATAAACAGTAAAATTATTTTTCAATTTATAAATATGTAATTTGCTAAGAGAAAATATAGAACAAATATTATTTATCATGAAAAATATAATTGATAAAAAAGTTTAAATTTATAAAGATTATTTTATAACAAAAAATTTATGGTTATAGATTTGTATTAATTTTCCTAATAAATTTAATAAAACTTTTATTAATTTCTCTAAAATGAAGAAAGCACATGAGAAATGAGAAATAATTATTTTAAATTTTGAGGGATATTCCAAAAGTTTGAGGATTAAATTATTTTAAAAAGTGATAAATTTAATAGATATATAAAATAAATACAACTAAAGCTGACATATTTTTGTAGGTTAAATATTATTTTAAAATGAAAAAATATTTTTATGGGATTTAGACTGTTTTATTTATTTACTACTATTGTAGCATTGAATCAAATATTTGAATCAAACTCAAAGAAAGATCATATCTTCTTCAATATTTTGTCTTTTTCTTGATTAATGATATGCATATTTTTGGTTTTAATATACATTTGAAATATGTAAAAGCTTTATATATTTAATACAAGACTTACTATAAAAAGAACAAAGGCACTATAATTAGAAAAAACTTATAAAGAACACTTTCATGAAAGATTTTTATGTTCAGATAACGAATACTTCACAGAACAAACTGTGGACTGAGGGAATGACAGGCTTGCAGGATGGCTGCATGGTAAAGCTGCTACTTACCATCATGGAGGATCTGGATCCCACTCCAATTTTTCAGAAAGGGCTTGGACCTGGTCCATTGAACCTCATCCTTCAACTGTTCGGTTGATGCCATCACGAATGTTGGCCAGCCTCTTTAAGTGGCTGCCACCAGATAGAAATATCTCATAAAGATATGGTGGGTTAACTAATCTAACGGAATGACAGTCTTAGGCCTTGGGCGTTCGTGGACTTATGGGTACGGATAGGAAAACAGTAGTTTTCCCCCAATTAAAATGAACTCAGAGACAACTTAAAACAAATCAAAGATTTACTAAAGAAGGTAAAAGAGAAATTTTACAATATTTTGGTGTTAGAATGGCACTCATACCAGGTTGAGGTCAATAGGCTTGGGGATCTCTACAGTGACAATGCTATTAATCACTTCTGAAAAATCTTGAAGAAGAGAGAAAAGCAATCAACATTGGACAGATTCTTCAATGGAAAACAAACATAATACATGAAAATGCAAGATTATGTATGTATATATTATTGTTATTACATATAAGTAAACATAGTAAGAAATTACATAATTTTTTATTTATGTTTTTTTGGGTCTCCGGAACGAATTAATAGATCGGATTTTTATTTATTTTTTTTTTTGGGTCTCCAGAACGAATTAATCAAATTCCCATAAAAAATTATGATTATTACATATAAATAAATGTAGTAAGAAATTATATAATTTTTTATTTCTATTACATATAAATAAACGTAGTAAGAAATTATATAATTTTTTATTTATTTTTTGGATCTCCAGAATGAATTAATTAAATTTCCATAAAAACCTATAGTAAATCGATGATCGAACCTATAGTAAATCGAAACAAACAATTCGGATAACGAACATTGTCTTGGAACAGATTATGTTCGTTAACTGATCACCCACTGTTTATTATAAATATCAGAATATGAAATTCAGTTATATTAAGGGAATCTGTTAAACTCCCTATAAATGATAGTTAATATCAAATCATCATCATCAATGCAATTATTTATTAATTATAAGAAAAAGTGTGAGCTAGTTATTTTATTTGAATTGAAATTTTTGCATTAATTATTTAATAATTAGGTATTATGTTGTTGCAGTTTATTAGGGATCAAATTGTTAAAATGATCAAGATCAGGAATAATAATGGATTGATCAACTATGAACTAATTATCAGTTTGTCAATCTTTACTAATATTTTTTATTATATATTTAACAAGTAATTAATGAATATATAATAAATGAAATATAATGAATATATAAGTCAAAAAGAATTTTAAAAAAGTGTCTTTGATAACTTGAGAAGAGTTTGAATTAGAGATTCTTGAGAAAAGTTAGATTATAAAATCTACATTTATAAAATAGATTTTACTTGTTTCTGCAATTTTAGTATTCTATTCCTTTATTAAAGTTAATTATTGAAAATAATTATTAGGATTTTTTTATAAATATTGACTGCATTATTGAAACAAGTGTATATTTTATAATAACTACAAAAATTTATTGTAAAATATACACCTGTCTCAGTGCTACAGTGATTTTAGTTTTAATAAATTATATTTTTTTACCTAAATAATAATTAATTTAAATTAAAAATAAAAAAAAGGCAGATTTAAGATTTTAATATTCAATTTAATGTAAATTTATGTAATGCATTATAGGCTTATGTGAAAATTTATAATTTATGAAACTTTTAGAAAATTTTACTTAATTCCACAAATTACTTGATTAAAATATAACAAACATTTTAATTTTATTATTATTTTCCATTAGCTTTACAAATCATTTTTAAAATCTAAATTTAAAATGAAAATACAGGTAGTCCCTCCTTGACTTACAATATAGTTCAAACTAAATCCCAAAGTTGTAAGTCAGAACAGTTTGAAGTCAGAAAGGCCCAAAATTTATGGATTATTCATTATCAATCTTTATTAGGACACAATACATCATCATAATAAAATAAATGTATACAAAACTAGAAGAACCAGATACAAAAAGAATAATTTTGGACCATTGTACAGAACTTGTATGTATATGAATTGCATTGCCCAATCACAAAATTTATTAATTACATCACCATCTTAAATATTAATAGTCATAAGTTGATGGCATTGTAAGATGAGGACTATCTATATAATAAAGTGCTATACAATATAAATCTGGAAGCTCAGCCATATTATAGATAAAAAAAATTTACATTGATTTTGATACATTTTGAGATTCATGTACAAGAATTTCTTTGTAATTTAGATGTTCATAAATTGAAGAACACCTAGGTACTGATCATGAATAAGATAAATTTTCTCTATTATGTACAGATAATAGAGAAAATTACAAAATAAAATTTTCTATACACTTATTTGTAAGAAAATTTCTTAAATTAATATTGTTTAAGTTATATTGAAAATTAAGAATAATTGATATAGTATGTCCAGACAAAAGAATATTCAAACAAACTAGAATTCTAAATAAATATTATTATTTATATAAATGGTTGATATTGCATTCACATCAAAATATTCAAACAGTATTTCCAGAATAGTTACAGTAGTATTAAAATGTACTTTTTAATCATATTTGCATTTTATTAAATGCATTATGTCTTCAAGAAGTTATGTTAACAATACAAATAATTAATATTCATTTATATTCATTCAATTTCTGATTTATATTCATTCAATTTACATAAATACAGCTTTATTTAACATTTTTCATTTCCTTGTTTTTTCCCTCCATGATACAGAATTACAAGTGTGTTTATGAGATACAGCAGTGATTATGTTGATTTACAATATTTAAAAGTTGAAGTCATTTAGTTTATTTTTTATAAATATTATTTTTTGAATTTATGTATCATATTTCTGATACAATATTATTCCATGTAACATCATTTCCCTTTCAGGGAATAATATGACACAATAATATTGTGAAAGTGAAATATCATACTCCATCCTGCCCTGAGAATTTTTATTCAGAATTTTTGTTAAGAAATTATTTTTCTAACATATGCAAAATTCAAGTTATATAAAAAAAAAAATAATCCCAATTATTTATGTAAATTGGGGAATATCTAATTTAATTATTATATCCACAGGAGTATTGTACAGAAAAACAGAGAACAAAGCATTACAGAAATTGTGAAAATTATTCTTGATATGAATTTGATATAAAACACAAAGATCAAAACAAGATATTTACCACATTAAATTTAGCATTTAAGTGTTGAGTAATTAAGAAAATGAATTCATTTATCATTCAAAAAATTTGGAATGAACCAGTCAGCTAAGAATAAGACTGCTGTTTTTATCTTGTCATTTAAAAGGGAATAATAAAAAAAAATATAAAAGGAATATCATATCTAAAAAACTAGCCTAGTTTATCTAGGCTAGTTTATTTAGATATGTAGCTTACAAACTTTACCTACCTATATCTTAGCCATTGAAATCATTGGATAACAATTATTTTTAAAATAATAATAAAATGATCTTTACACCTAAATTGAAACTGCTAGTGAGCCACAAAAGTTTACATAAAAATTACTATATAAACTTGAGAATGTGATACTAGAGTTTTGGGCTTCTGGAAGCCAGAAATGTATTAACCTATGTATAAATCAATATATTCAGGTATGTATAAGTCTTCTATCTATTTTACCTGATTTTATAAATTTTGAAATGAAAAATAGCTGAACAGAGTAAAAATTATTTAATTTAAAATTATTTAATAATAAATAAATGAAATATTTATATTTATAAGCAATATTTATCTTTTAGCATTAATATTAACAAAAATTTAAAATATGAATACCTCATCACTAGGATCATAGTATTGTTCAAAATATGGGTGAGCCAAAGCTTGTTCTACAGTTATTCTCTTACTTGGATTGAAAGTTAACATTTTATCTAAAAGATCTAGAGCTA
>AYEL01078433.1:0-23685 GCA_000484575.1 Olivierus martensii
GCATAAGACGCACCCTCTTTTTTATACACATTTTTGAAGGATAAAACTTTATTACTGATCATTATAATGAATTTACAGTATTTTAAATATAAAGTAATACAAACAGCAAATACTTTCTGCAAATACCCAATCTATCTGGGAAAGAACACCTTTTAATCTTCTTCGTCAAGACCCAGACACTCATCTCCAGAGTTAAATGAAGAGTCACTTGAAACCTCTTCTAAATCAGCATCTGAGTCCTCATACAACAAATTGTCCTCTGTACCATCCATTGCATTACTAATGCCACATTTCTTAAATGATTTAACCACTGTCTCTGTTTTCACAGCATCCCATGAAGCTTTGACCCATTCACAAACTTGAGAAATGCTAGGCCCAGCTGTGATCGTCGATGAAAGCGCATGCGCATTCATTGAACTCTACGTAACTAATATTCCCACACTCCGCAAGGAAACAAGAAAGAAATCGCATAACTCCGAATAGAGGAAATTTCCAGAAATGAATGTAATCAAAAACTGAGTATCGGCATATAAGACGCACCTTGTTTTTCAGACCTATTTTCAAAGAAAAAAAGTGCATCTTATACGCCGGCAAATACGGTAATTAAACGAAGAAAAATAATAATTTCCTTAATGAACAATAAAAGAAGGATTAAGTTTAATTATTTTATTATAAATTAACTGTTTTGGAATTGCTGAAACTTTTTAGTTGAGCATTTTTTTACAATTTATAGAATAAATATGCTTAAATAAGAAAACTATACAAATAAATTTTATTTTCTAGAAAATAAATCAAACTTAAATATAATGATATAATAAGTTCAGAATATACAGTATATTTATGATATGTACAATTTAGAGGTCTTTTTTATCCTGATATGCACTCATTATCAAAAACCAAGAAGTTGTCAGAATCGAATGACAACTTTGTGTATGTGATTGTAATGCTAATATAAGTAAATAATTACTACAATATCAGAGCAAAAGAATATTTTACTATGGAAAATGAACACATGAAAGGAGGCTCTAGTCCTGTTGGGCCACCTCTAGACTAAACATATCATTTTACCACTTGCTACTATATGAGTGTTGAAAAATAAAAGCACTATTTGCAAGGTGAAAAATAGTGCTTTTATTTTTCAACCTCTAGACTAGAAACAAGATGAGATATAGGTAGGCAAGGAGGTATACAGGGCTCCTTATTTACTGTGGCATATCTGTTCACAGTTGCTGTAACTGGACCTCTAGAGTGTGGCAAATTCATAGGGGGTTGAAATTGGATTTCCAGATGATCCCACATGTTCTATTGGCAATAAATCTGGCAATTGAGCTGGTCAAGGAAGTGTGGCAACCTGGCAGACACATTCCTGTGATACCCTTGCTTGTGCAGCCGAGCATTATCCTGATCTGGAAAATGCCTGCAGGGAATCCTGCCATGAGAGACAACACACATGTCTGCAGGATATTCTCAACATATCGCTGTGCTGTGATTGTCCCTCAGATCACTACTCAACAGATAAACTATAGACAAGTAGCCTCTGAGAGTCTTTATAGAGCAACAGAGAAAGTACTTTTATGCCTTATGATGGCAAGTCTGTTCATCTAATCACATCACAAGTCTAATCATTTGCATATCTGCTAGAGATATAACTGCATGCTCAGTTTTGCAATAAAGTGATAACTCCTTCTTCATACATGATTTTTTTGATAATGAGTGTACTTTCTGTATAACTTTTGATATTTTTTTCAATTTCCTATTTGTATATAATTATACTTGGCTAAGATCACATTACTTGCTATTCTTGTACTGCTATAAGCTTGTGTTTATATCATCATTTTTTTCTTTTCTATTGATCATAATGGATTGTGATATTAGCACATTCAGGCATTTATGGAGCTTGCTCAGTCAGCTGATCAACAGCTTTTGTTGTGAGGAAGTTGACTTTGACCTGTCCTATTTTTATTTTATTATACACTATATTATTTATCGTTATTTTCCTATATGCTAACATATTATATTTTAGTTTAAAATGTAACTTCTTTTCTATATGCTAACATATTATATTTTAGTTTAAAAGTTAACTTACTTCCATCTTCTCCGTCGTATTGACAATCACGTGATACGGAGTCGGAACCCGTCTCCGGAAGAGCTATAATATTTTAGTTTAAAAGTTAACTTACTTCCACCTTCTCCGTCGTAGTTAGCAATCACATGATACAGGATCGGCACCCGTACCCGGAAGAGCTATCCTGGTTAATGATATTAGTTTAAAAGTTAACTTACTTCCACCTTCTCCGTCGTAGTTGGCAACATAACATGGAATCTGAACCGTCCTCCGGAAGAGCTATCCCGAGTAATGAGGTCATCATCTAATCTAACTAATTTACCACTGAACTGATATGTGAAAATAAGAATGATCTGTATCGGTGTTTTGTTCGATATATAAATTAATTGTAAAGATGATGACATGAATGAATTACTCTGTAAGCTAAGAACTTTAAAACTTGTTACGTATAAGTATGCAGATGAGTGAAATGCGGATTGTAAGTCACGCATATAAAAGATCGATGCAGTCAACTCGCCGATTGAAGTGTTTGATAATGAGAGGTGTTGAATCCAGACATAAAATTGGCGAGTGACATTTGAGTTCTTGTAAAGATCAACAATTGTTTGAAGTTTGTTTCGGAAGTGGAGGTAGTAGAATTTAGTAGTATTTAAGGTTTTTCTTGTGGATTTTGGATATTTGAATTGAATTAAACAAGTTTTGTTGGATACTTGTTTGTTGCTTTATTATTGTTTCAATAAAGCTTTTGCTAACAGTTTTGTAAGTGTTCTGAGTCTAATAAATTTATCTTTTTTATTATCTAACTTTTGTTTGAGATTTTCTTCAATTTATTAGCATAAGTTTCTAACATCGTTTTTGTCGTTTTCAATCTAACACTTATTCATCACTTCTAGTTATAAGTTCCGGTTTTGTTTTTGCCGGTTAATGTTAGTTAGTGTAGATTGTCTTGTAGTTAATTAGATTTAAGTTAGAACTTCAGAAAAAGACTTGAGCTCAGGCAGAACTCTGGAATTTGCAGAGTCACTAACCGTTAAGCTTAGTTATAATTAGTAGTATTGACATTCATTCTAATCCGCGACTTTGCAATGTTTGCTATTTTTGCTTACTTTCTGAAGGCAATGGAGGTTTATAAGATTAGGCTAATGTCTATTGTTTGTCTCCCCACTAATAACTTTTGAACTAATTAGTAGGTTTTCATTAAATTCAATAGCAAATCAAATTGAAGAATTAAATTTAAACATATATATAAGAAATTACATATTATATTTATATAATATAATTTACCAATAAAATTAGATTGTCTTGTAGTTAATTAGATTTAAGTTAGAACTTCAGAAAAAGACTTGAGCTCAGGCAGAACTCTGGAATTTGCAGAGTCACTAACCGTTAAGCTTAGTTATAATTAGTAGTATTGACATTCATTCTAATCCGCGACTTTGCAATGTTTGCTATTTTTGCTTACTTTCTGAAGGCAATGGAGGTTTATAAGATTAGGCTAATGTCTATTGTTTGTCTCCCCACTAATAACTTTTGAACTAATTAGTAGGTTTTCATTAAATTCAATAGCAAATCAAATTGAAGAATTAAATTTAAACATATATATAAGAAATTACATATTATATTTATATAATATAATTTACCAATAAAATATACAATTATATTTTTATACATAGTAATTGATAAATACATAATTATATTAGTATTTACTCATGAATTACATAAGCTATAGATTATTTTAAAATTTTACAAAGCTAATTGTTCTGAATTTTGTATATAAAGTGTTTTGCTATTAAAAAATTTAAATTTTAAAAATACAATGTTGAATTTAGAATTTTTATTTTTTGGGATTTTATTTAGTCATAATATTTAATATATATTCTTGGGATTTTATCCTTTCAGGATTTTGACATAGACTCAGTATTAGTATTATATTAATAATGGGTAATAAATATTTTTTTAAACAAAAATTAATTTCTAATAGTTTTTCCTAACTGCCAAATTAAACAACCTTTGGGAATTCTTTCTAAATATGTATATTAAAACTGAAAATTTGAATTCTGATTTGATATAAATATTTTAAATGCAAGTTTGTATTTGATGTGTGTGTCCCTTACATTATTCAATCCCTTGCAATCATCTATATCATTTATATAGTTGTATCTATTCAATGTTAATACAATATTAATGTGAGGCCCGCACGGCCCGCAGAGCCCGCAAGATATCAAATGAGCGGTTCTCAACAGTTGACCTTAGGGGAAACCTGTTTGGCAATAATTATGCACCCCTAGTCCACTATTTACTTGTTTCGACTACAAATAACCTTGTTTCGACTACAGATGACCTAAAAATTACTTTATTTATTTAAATTTACAGTCAGCTGATTTCGTAAACCATTGGATTTTTCCCACCAGAATCTAGGACGCAGAGTTCGGCATCAGTCGTCAAGTGTGGTATTGATTACTTTGCTTCTCTGATAAATGGAAATTTATATATATTTAAATAAAACTAATTGAACTATAAACTAACTTTTCAAAAACTGCTTAATCGTATCAAGGCTTAGTTCAATGGACTAAAGCACTACATGCAGTCATAAGCTATTAAAAACACTTTAAAAGTGTTTTTAATAGTTTATGACTGCATGTAGTGTTTTAAAAGTGTTTTTAATAGCTTATGACTGCGTGTAGTGCTTCAATCCATTGAACTAAGTGTTAAAACTAATTTATCAATTTTTTTTTTTTGTGCGGAAAACAGCAAAATCATATTATTTGGAAGGGACCAAACTTTACCCAAATTATAATTTATTGGGTCGAATTATCTGCAAAAAAAGAGGTAGGTATTAACTAAGGAAATGTGGAACATGATCGAGCAAATTGGACAAGTTCGGATTATCCATTCTTGAATTTTTGGGTGGTGCAAAGATCGCAAATGTGTTAACTGGTACAGATTAGGTTCAAATTAAAGGGTTAAATAAAAATTTATTTAAATATCAACGTAAAATCAAATTTTTGAGTAATACGATAGAAATATGAAAAATATGATAAAATATAAGATTTTGATCATTTTTTCTCGATTTACGCAAAAATTACGAAATTATTAAGTTTTAAATTTTGTCTCGGGAGACCAGTTATGGGAGCATAAGATGGAACGCGTTTGTCTCGGGAGACCAGGCGGTCGAGCAGTAAAGGTTAATATAACTATTTTTAATGTTATGTCTTTGTGACACTATTACAGGTACTCCTCATTTAACGACTGCTCAAACTTATATCTGAGCTTACGACTTTCTTTGTCAATTGTTCCCAGCAGCTTTAATGATGATTGTGATTAATTTAATCTAAATGATTATCTGACTGATTAATATATGTACTATTAAGATATATTTACCTCTATTTAATTATTTTGCTATATTATTTATGTTGATTATAATTTTTGTTGAGAGTTTTCTATCTTTTTTTCATAATACAATTGTTATTTACACTGATAAATAAAAATTAAAACAAAATTTTTAAATTGAAGTTTGTTTCCAATATTTTCTAAATATATTTGAGCAAAGTTACTCACTTACCAACCAATTCATTATACGACCAAGTTGTGGGAACAGAACTTGGTTGTTAAGTGATGAATTCCTGTACTGTATAAAGATCAGCTGTATTGGTTGTATGGAAACAGTTTGGCTTTCCATTCTGGAGAACCCAAGTTCAATTCTTTCATTCCACCCTCTTGGAAATGTTTATTATGGTGTCTGGGCTCAAGTCATTGATTCCCATCCTCCACAATCTGGTTGATCCCTCAGGTGGAAGGTCTTGTTTCACTCCTTCACTTGGTACTTTATCTGAATTGGAAATAGTGGCATCTATTACTAAATAGTACTATATAAGAAATACTCTTACATATGTATGTTTTGACTTATATAAGATTTTACAAATGGTTTACTAATGTAAGTTTGGGACGACTGTCGTTATATCACATCAATAAAAATAATTGAAGATACATTTTTAAATTATGAATTTTATTAGGAATAAATTTTGTTTATGCTTAATTTAAAATGATCAATAATGCAATTCAGACTAAATATCAATCATTTTCAACATAACCTTGAAATTTCTTAATGCCAACATTAATATTATCAATACTGAGTTGATGCACTTTTCAAACAACATATGGCATCAAAGAGTTTGTCTCCACTGCCAAGAGTGAAGAGTGTATGTAGAAGTTTGATTTTAATATTCTCTAATGAAGAAAACATGAAATTTTCCTGTATTACTTCAACTACTATTATTAAAGCAGCTTATGATAAAAATATTACTATATCTTGGGAGAATATTAGAATTGTAGATTATACCAATAAAAAGGATTATGTTAAAGAGAAGTGAAACATATTTGAACAGAATTTAGCTGAAGAAATTATGAACATAAAGGATACTAATTCATTACTGCCTAGGAGACTTTAATTAAAGCAGTTTATGATATATATTAGTGTAACATTTATTAATTATGTATTTATTTTTTTTTAGGATAATTAGATATCATATTTGTGAAGTTATTACTAATAAATATTCTATTATTTAACATTTCATAATTTTTCTATATAATTTTAAGTTAAGTTTTTAAATTTTAACATATTATTGTTTTCCTAAGTTTGATTGTTCTGTTGAAAGTGTGTTACTGAAGATGGATTTTGATTTGAAAAGCCTTTCCTCTGAATAACTAAACTTTCTTCTAAACTTCTTAGTAAAGCCTTTTGAATAAATTTAGGGTAGTAAGCTTAATTTATTTATACTTTAAATTCACATCTTCTTTGTATAGATTTACCAAACAAATACGTATATAATAAAATATGTACAGTCAAATCTTGGATCACGAACAATTCAGTTTACGAACAAATTTTCTGAACACAAAGCATATCGGATGATGTACTGTGTCTTGAGTTACAAACACACAGGCCATCAACATAAAAATTTTCAAAGATAATGCCATATGTCACTTAGAAACATTTTAAAACAAGACAAAAACAAATTACACTGGACAACTTTTCAGTGAGACAAAGACCTAGTGGGTCTGAAACAGAGTCGATTAGTGCCAATGGTCAGAAAAAAGAAAAATAATCCCCTTCCAAACAATAACATTTCACTTCCTCTGATTAGTGCCAATGGTCAGAAAAAAGAAAAATAATCCCCTTCCAAATAATAACATTTCACTTCCTTACTACCTTCCGTTTATGCCATCAACTCTCCTCCATACAAGTATGGTAAAACTAAATTAAGTTTTCGTCTATATTTGATCTGCTTAATGTTGTGTTTATCTTTTTTGTGATAGATTTAATGGTTTTCCTTGATTTTATGTTAAGAACTTGTGCACAAAATACTGTTGTAAAAGTTTAAATAAGCAATCATCTAGGGTCCAGGAACGGATTAATCCATTTTACATTAATTCCTATTAGGAAAATAGTTTTGGTTTATGAACGACTCTTAGGAACAAATTAAATTCGTGAACCGAGGTTTGACTGTATACATAATATTAAATAAATTTATAATATATAATATAATATTAAAAAAATTATATACAGGGTAAAGAAAAACTTTGTGACAGTTTCCCCGCATTTAATCAAACAATGAAGGTCGCAACTTTGATTTGTAACTTACTTATTGAATTACCCTCATAAATACAGTAAGATCCCGCTTAATGCTGTTTTGATATAACGTGGCTTTTTTTTTTAATTCTATATTTTTATTGATTCACTTTGGCATGGTTTCTCAAACAGTTATTCTTACATAAATCCGAAATCGCAGGAATCTGTTGCATTGATACTCCTATGTCTTCTCATAGTGTGTTTGATATCAGTACAGTGAAGTACATACGAAAGTCTGCTGCGGTTACTTCTCATAGTATGTTTGATATCAGTACAGTGAAGTACATACGAAAGTCTGCTGCGGTCAGAGTTCATATTTATGATTGGTTTACAATAATAAAAATAACAATTATTCCATTTTAGTTTTAACCTGAATTCTGCCACTTTAAACTATAGTTCTTTGAAGTTAAAACGTTTTTCTTTCATCAATATTTTTTCATTGTTTATAGTTCAAGTTAGAACGTTTTTCTTTCGTCAATATTTTTTCGTTGTTTATAGTTTGTTGCATCTTGATTACTGCTTTTTGTTCTTAAAACTTTTTATTTTCTAATTTTAAGATTTACTGCATTTTGTTCTTAAAACTTTTTATTTTCTAATTTTAAGAATTCATGAATGATTTATTATGAATCTCAAATCGATATTAACAATAAAATGCCTATAATTAATGATGCTTTTTGTTCTTAAAACTTTTTATTTTCTAATTTTAAGAATTTTTTCTGATTACTACTCTTTGTTCTTAAAACTTTTTATTTTCTAATTTTAAGAATTTTTTCATTGAAATTTATGAATAAAAATTGATATTAGCAATAAAAAATATGCCTATAATTAATGTAATACAATAATAGTAATACATGTTAGCATTTTTTTTTATTTTATTTTGTATGTATATATTTTTTATTGAGTGTCCTGTTTCACTTATCCTCATTATTTACATGTAAAAATGACCTTGTTTAATGCTGTTTTATTTAGCGCTTTGCTTCCTTGAAATGTATCCCCCGCATTAAATGGGGTCTTACTAATAAGCACATCAGTATACCAATTCTCAAAAGTCCATGCTAACACATTATTATTAATCAATATTACAAATATCCTTCAATTTATAAACTATTAGTTTGTGAATTTTTGATTTAATAAACTGTATAAATCTATACCACTTTTTAAATTTGTGAAGATAATTTTTATTTTTGCAAAGAAACAATTTGATCATTTATTAATTATCCACTGTAATTTGTTTAAATCAATGATTGTATTTTGTTCTATATAATAATTTATAATTCATATTTTAAAATTTAATTTAATTCTTCCTGCAGAGTCCTAAAATTGTTTTGTTAAAAATATTGCTATTTGTTACTTCACTTACCACCACTTCAAATATATAAATATCACCACTTCAAATATATAAATAATTGATTGTTTTTAAGATTTTCTTGTTTTATTCTCTTTGATGACTTTATTAAATATATTTTTTCATATCAAATTTACTGCATATACCATTGACTTTAAAACAAAATTTGCTTCCATTTTTCACTATCCAGTATTAAATTTTTTGTCATAAATCAACAACATTAATACTCATAATTTACTTAATGCATTTTTCAAAAAATTTGCAAATATATAAAACTATTTTTTTTCATAAAACAATGATCACATATTACTCCAGAAGTGTAACTTTCTAATCTAAAATGCTAGATAAAAATGCTAGTAAATTTTAGATTAGAAGTGTAACTTTCTAATCTAAAATTTCATATTATAAATCTGAAATGCCCAAGCACATGTGTACACTTATAACACGAGAACAGATGAATGGATTTTTATGAAACAACTTTTGTTTGTTAGGGGAATTAGATAGGGAGATTTGAAGATAGGTATTGATTATTAGAAATTTGTTTTTTTAATTATAATTAGCATAAATTACTTGATAAAGATCAAAGATGGAAGATCAACATTATTTGAACGACCTCATTGGGTTACAGTGACCACGTGACATGTCAGCTAGCCAATATCATTGGATTACTATGATCATATCTTTGATAAGTGAGCAGTCTCATTGGCTCATAATGGACACGTGATTGTTGTATGTGACTATTATAAGCCAATGAGACTGCTTTTAATGGTGGATATTGAGTATTGTACCGTATATTATTTCAGTATGCAAAGTCGCGCTTTAGTACGACTGTCAATACTAACTAAGCCTAACGGTTAGCGAATTTTTAGGGTTGTTTTTAAATCTTTCTCTAATTTTCTGTTGATTATAGCATACATTACTTTATTTAGCCTAATATACTTAAGTTAAACTTTGATTAGGTAATGACCATGTGGTACTTATGTTAAACTTTGGTTAGGCTTAATGACCACGTGTTATTTGCAGCCATGGCTATTAAGAAATATCTAATCTATCTATTAAGAAATATCTAAATATCTATCTATCTATATATAATATCTATGCATATAAATCTAAATACCTGTGCATGTATGTTCAATTATAAGGCAAGATAAGGGCATAAAAATTGTCAAGATCGCTAAGTTACGATCGGGTGAGAAGTGACGTTTTCCAGCAGGCCCTAGCTCTTGGATCCCACATTAATATTGTAAACTGTCTTTCTAGCTTGTTTTCTGAATAATCTCTTGCAGAGATTATAAATAAAATGAAAATTTTAAATTAATAACATTAAACAAATAAAACAACTAATATTTTATATTCAAGTTATTATAGCTTAATTTTATAATGATCTTCATGAAATAAAATAAAAAAGTAATTAACTTATGTGTAAAACTGTCATTTTATAAATTTCATTAAATAATTATACAGAAAAACTTGAGCTAGGTGGCCAACCTACAAGCCATGGCCACCTTAATATCCACCCAAGCATATTGCAGGATTTTAAGACTGTGTAAATGGCCATGGCCAGTGATATTTAATTTCGGTACCTTGGGTGCAACATCTACTAGGTAGCCAGCAAATCATGTTTTGATCAGAAATGCCAGATGGACTCTAGATCTTCTATCAGCTGAGCATTCTAAAGTGAAACAAATAATCTCGAAAACAGACATTATTTAGGGATTTCTTTCCTTAACAATGTGAAAGTGTGTCATAAACTTTGTATTTTAAACTTTGATATTTATTAAAGAAATTTGTAGCTACTGTGTCTGTGCTTGGTTGCCACAATCTTAGCTGCCAAAAGCTGGCCACCTAGCACAGGTTTTCCTGTATTAGAAATTACTCAAATTTGAATATTTAATCTCACAAAAAATCAATTATAGATGAAAATGATTTATATTTTCATAGAATTTTATTACAAATAATAATAATAATAATATTCATTTATTACTTACAATGCTTTCCTGGGAATATTGGACGATTTGATATCATTTCTGCTAAAATGCATCCAACTGACCAAATATCAAATGAATTTTGTTAAGAACACATATAAACACAGTAAAAAACCTTATAAAAAAATCACTTATAGACTTAGTAAGAACCTATTTATAGAAATAGAAAAATAAGCAATAAAACAATTTGTAACAGATGTTAAGTTATTCTTAAGATACATAGATGACATTTTTATCATATGAAAAACAATAGGTTTATTGAACACATTACACATTTAAATAGGTTTATTGAATTGATAATAATTATAGTTATTATAGTATTAACTTAAAAGTTTTTTCCATTCACATGTCAAGAAAAAAAGATACATTTTTCTTGACATGTGAATGGAAAAAACTTTTAAGGTACAGTTCAAGTATTCATGAAAACAAACCAGTGATATATTTTATATATATAAGAAATCAATAGCTGGATATATGTGCAAATCATGCCAATGCTTATTCTCTAATTTCCTGAACATATAAATTGCAAGTAAATACATTAAAGCATATCTAGAAATACTATATATATAATACATCAAAAATATGGTTATGAAGGCATAATATTCAACTAGTAAAAAATGCTCCGCCAGAGCACGAAAAAGAAGAATATGATTGTCGACCACTGAAATGTTGAAGACAATGCTACCTACAACAAATGTTCAGTGTCCGACATCGACCGTCGAAGTACGGCCAGTTTACATTTGCGCTGCCCCACTCAATTCGTGGGCTGGCTGGACATTTAGCCGACCTAACGAATATGATAGGGTCAGCAAAACGTCCAGTCAGCCCACGAATTCAGTGGGGCAGCGCAAATATAAAATGGCCGCACATTGACGGTCGATGTCGGACATTGAACATTTGTTGTAGGTAGCCTGTCTTCAACATTTCAGTGGTCGACAATCATATTCTTCTTTTTCATGCTCCGGCGGAGCATTTTTTACTAGTCTTCTGACTTTTTCATAGCGCCAGCTTAAAGAAATAAACCTAGCGGCATGAAAAAGGTCTAAGTGAACGATATTGCATCAGACCTAGCATTAAAGTACGGTTATATGTAAATGCTGAACCGTATGTTAACCAAAACAGAATGGATGTGACGGTGCAGCACATAGAAAAGTGACGCATGCAACAGCGCGGCAAATCGCGCGGGCCATATTGGGCTTCTATTTCATCGCGGAATAAAACGAATAAATCTACCATGACGTTTCCGTAATGGGCTATCAAAATATATCTAGCATAAAGCAAGCGCACAATTACCGAGAAAAATTTCCCATCGAGAAATTTAGTGATTTTCTAAGACGGAGTGAAGAAATTATAAAAAGCTGTCGAAGGAAATGTCGACGGGATGTCGTATCGGACGTCGAAAAGAACACATGCCAAATTTCAACACTCTTAAGTTCAATAATAAAGGCATAATAAGAAAAAATCGAAAAGTGCATTTGGCACTCTCTGCAACTGAATCATATTATAACTGGCACGGCAGCGCCAGTTATAATAAAGTGACAATAAAATATACCATAAAGAAATAGTAATTATAAATATCAATGCCCATCAAGCATGATAAAAATTTCAGAAATATAAATTTATAAATAATGCCATAAATATATTTATGGTATGCATTCCTGTTTAGCCAAGATATCTGTAGCCTATCTGTAGTGTTAGTAGATGTGAATGGAAAATTTGCCCACAGTCACTCACCATAAGCAAAGCACAAAAATAATTTTAGGATTAGTAATACAATACTATAACATTATTTTTATTTGTGCATAGTTTTTTTAAGCCTAGCATTATTGCATACTCAATAAATAATAGTGTAAATATGATTTTAGACTTTTATATATGCAATAGCAAATGAAAAAAAAGAATGTGATTCACTTAACAGTGATGATCTGGAAAGGAATCTGTATATATGTTTATTATATATATAATAAAAACATATAGAGGTCTTGTGTCTTGACTTTTTTTTCTTTATCTATACATATTATAAATCTGAAATGCCTGAGCATGCATGTACACTTATAACACAAGAACGGCTGAATGGATTTTTATGAAACAACTTTTGTTTGTTAGGGGAATTAGATAGGGAGATTTGAAGATAGGTATTGATTATTAGAAATTTGTTTTTTAATTATAATTGGCATAAATTACTTGATAAAGATCAAAGATGGAAGATCAACGTTATTTGAACCACTTCATTCGGTTACAGTGACCACGTGACATGTTAGCTAGCCGATATCATTGGATTACTATGATTGTATCTTTGGTAACTGAGCAGTCACATTGGCTCATAATGGACACGTGATTGTTGTACTTGACTATTATAACCCAATGTGACTGCTTTTAATGGCGGATATCGAGTATTGTACTCTATATTATTTCGGTAAATTATTGAACTTCAGATTTCATATTAAAAAATTTTTAGGGTTGTTTTTAAATCTTTCTCTAATTTTCTGTTGATTATAGCATACATTACTTTATTTAGCCTAATATACTTAAGTTAAACTTTGATTAGGCTTAATGACCATGTGGTACTTATGTTAAACTTTGGTTAGGCTTAATGACCACGTGTTATTCGCAGCCATGGCTATTAAGAGATATATAATCTATCTATATATAATATCTATATTATATAAATCTACATACCTGTGGGTGTATGTTCAATTATAAGGCAAGATAAGGGGGATTAAGAAATTCAGCCTAAGATAGTCACTATTATCATCACGTGTAGAGAAACGAACTGTCATTGCCATAGCAATGCAACAATTTGACTTACAATAATAGAATTTTATAAAAATTATTGAATTATTTATGCTGCTACTGATTTATTATTTAATCTATTACCTTTTTTCAATCAATGATTATTTTATTTCATGATTTTCATTATTTTAAGTTTTTATTATGTAGAAGAATCTGCATTTGAGATTAATTCACGTGTTTTTCGATGCTCTTGGTTCGAGACTACGTCATTTCACATGTTGTTTTGATATAAAGTTTTCATACATCGTACAGTTATATAAATTTCATAATGCCATGAAAAAGAACTATTTAGGTAGATTAATTCCTGATACTGAAAGATTTGCATTTAATTCGAGAAAATGAAACATTAGAAGATCGAACAAGTTGACAGAATTCTAATAGAGAAAGAAAGATAAATAAGTGAACATTTGAAAAGACATATGTTTCAAATAGAAAAAATATCTATACCGGAAAGATTTTCAGAATACATTGAAGAAAATCCTGAAAGTTATCTAAAAGGTTTATAATTTAAGAGAAAGAGAAACTTAAGTACAACGGCATGAACTGCCCGAGCAACGCTGGGCACAGGTCTACTAGTATATATATATATATATATATATAGAGGGAAAAAAGGCAAGATTAAAAAAGGCATTTATAAAGAATAAAATAAATAGAACAGACAGAAATTATTGGAGAACCATAGAATGACATAGATGAGAGACTTAAACATCACAAGCATGATATAAACCATAATAAATGCATAAATTTTGAATACAGAAATGTATAAAAAAACTTATAATAGAATGTGTCAATGCAAAAATTATAGAAGAATCAAAGGAAGAATCACAGATACTTTCAAAAACAATATAGAATATTAGAAGTAAACAATGAAAAGAAGAAATCTTAAATGTTAAAGATACATAAAATAGCAGGAAAATCAGCATTCTCAGCAGGAAAATATATTAAATATTAGCTATTAATATATGTACATTAACATTTTTAGTATTCTATGGCTTTTTTTACTGTATTACAATTGGTATGGTTATAATAACAGTTGAAGAAAACCATAGAATGCCTAAATTTTATTAATAATAAAATTGCCTAATATTAAATATATTTGCTTTCTGATTATACAGATTTTCCAGTAGTTTTATACTGTTTAAAGTAGATAATTAGATTATAGAAAATCACAATAAAGATATAATTTTTAGAAACTAAAATTGCCTTAATGATAAATAAAATTCATAACAAAGGATTTTTTTTATATATTACAAGATGTGTAAAATTATGCTAAAACAAAACAGACCTTACAACTGACTGTTTGCTTAAAAACCTTATACAATATAAAATTCAATTACAGTAGGTCCTGAACTTATGCAGTTAATTCATTCAAAAATTTCTACATAAATCAAAAATCATGTAAGTCCAACAATGGTTACATTTGATAATATACATGTGGATGTATTAGTAAATGGTATGGTTAAATGAAATATATGAGCATATTTTAAGCATAGATTAGAAAATTATAAAGCATTTATTGATATTTAAAAAAAACGTAAATTATTTAATGAAGTTTTAATTTTCATTTTATAGAAATTTAACAAAAATTAAAAGTCATGCATCTGCATATCTCTGAAATTGTAGAAATCAAAATGTGTAAGTAGGGACCTACAATATAAAAAAAAACTTAATTTCTAATAGATATCTAAAATTTTAAATTTGAAAGGATATTTGATTTTGTATATCCTTTACTGTTTAACATAATTTCAGGTGCACGATACCATCTTGTGGCCACATATTCTGTCAGAAATCCAGTATGATCATGGTCAGGATCAGCAATACGAGCAAGTCCAAAATCACATATCTAAAAAATTATTTTAAAAATTAATGAAAATAATTTTCATTTATCAAATAACTTAATCTGCACATAAATGTTTAGATTTGTATTTATGTGTTGATGATATGTTTTTATCATCAATTATAATAAATGTCATTTAATTTAACAGTAGCATAAATTTATAATATATGATAAAGTTTTTATATATGATATTATCTGAAATTTACGTGTTTTTCTATATGGCCTGAGCAATATTTAATATGTTTTGGTGATGTATATTAAATTAAATTCTCACAATGTAAGACTTTATGATCAATTACCAACAAAAAGCATAATACAATAATAATAGAAATTTACCTTTAATTCACAAGAAGTGTTAAGAAGAATATTACTTGGCTTTAAATCTCGATGAAGAACATTGGCAGAATGTATGTAGAGAAGACCTCGTAATATTTGATATGTAAAATAACAAATATGATCATTGCTTAATTTTTGTGATTTCAATAATTTATAAAGATCTGTTTCCATTAAAGTTTGAACAATATATCTGAATAAATAATTAAGGTTTTAATTTTTTATAAATTTTTATTTATCAATTTATTATAATGATAATTTAACATTTTTATTTTTATATTTGATTTGAATAAAATTATTGTACAGACAAAATATAAATATCAATAAGCCTAACAGAGATAAAAGAAATTATTTTGTAATAATGAAAATGTTGATTTTATATCTGAACTGAGAAATTTTCTAGTATTATTATTACTAAATTTAATTTTTTTAATCAAAAACAGATGTTATCAACATCAAGCAAAATTTGGAAACTTTTAAATTATTATACAACTACAAATAAATAATAACATAAATATAATTTTCTATTATATTACATCCCTATCATTCATGTAGAGGCAGCACACTCAGAGCAAAAATGCATTCACATATTATTGAAATAAAATTAATATTTTATATTTGGATGTTTGATTTAGTAATTTTTGTTTAATATTTTCTTGTAGATTATTTTTATTCCTTGAAGAAATATATAATAATTGAAAGTATTTTAGATTAAAAAAATATGTTTAAAATCAGCTAATATTTTTGCTAAGAATGAATTGCTATCATAAATTCATATTATAATTTATCATGTATTTATTAGAGTTTTTTAAGTATAGATAAATAATTGATTTAAATAAAACAAAAGTAATGCATAAATTCTTATTTTAGTGTATCTTGATTTAATGCTTCCATCAAACTGGACTATACTTTGTTTAATTTTAATTTATTGTATTATTATTTGAACAAGATTGCCTTCAGATTGTCTGCTAGCAAATAATGTATATTGATTCTTAATCTTGAGCAATAAAACTCTAAAAGAAGCATCGTCTTGGTAATCTACTGTACTCTATAAGAGATTATCTTAATCTTCTTTCTGATAAAAGATATTAATTTTTATAATATACAGTTCTTAACTTATGAAGATCTAACATACCTAAATCCATATTTACATTAAGATTCCTTGATTAAAAACAAAATATATTGATTGTAACGGATAAAGTTATAATGAGGAGATATAAATTTTTTTCCTAATATTTCATCAATCATCATATGCATTTTATGGGCTTATTATTAGGTTAATTTTAGTTAATGAATTGGACCAGATTCAAATTTTTTCTAAAAAAACTAAAGATGTGAAATTGAATCAAAATTGATTTCAGATTCTCCAAAATGATAACTGAATGTTTATCATGTGACTTGTGCTTATTCTTTAATATAATTATTTTTAATGTTAATCTTTGTGACACAGTGTGGTTCTATTTTAGTACTGTATAAGGTATTCTGTAATATATATGTATGTTTTGACTTACATAAGATTTCACACAGGATCAAATTAGATAAATTGGACATTGTTTGTGATTCTTTATTTTTTTGTTAGCTTATAAAGCAGATATTTGATATGAACACTAAATTCATGTGAAAGATCATATGTTGAGAATTAATATTTGTATTGAATAGTATTGCTTAATTTCATCATATCATAATAATTAGTATTTACTTATAATATCAATTTATTATTGTTATTTGTTTTCAAGTTATTAAGCATTTCCTGATCTTAACGAATTAACCAAACAAACTAGCCAAACTTCCCCTGGCGGATAAAGTTTAAATTAAGTTTATTACAATAATTATTTTTTGAATCAAAGCTATGGTGCCACCATCTGTTGAGTTAATAATAATATAAATAAATTAGAATTTAGCACTAAGGTGGCGCCATCTAGTAATTAATGATTAAACTATAATTTTCAAATTTATTTTCCTGAAAGAAAATTTCGCCACTGCACTGGAATTGAACGAGGATCTTTGGGTTAATGCCCCAACGCCTTAACCAGTTAGACCACGGTGACCTATGGCGGAATTCCATTTCGGGAAGCTTAAGTGATGATCACTATGGAAACTTATCGGACTAGGCCGAAACTAGTACTCCCAGGCGGGCTATCTATGTAGCCACGGGCCCTCTTGGCAAACCTGGGCAGGTAGACCTGGCTCAAGTCAGATAATAATCATATATTAACAACAAACTAACAGGGAATAAACCATTTTACGAATTAACCAAACAAACTAGCCAAATAGATAGTGGCACCATAGCTTTGATTCAAAAAATAATCGTTGTAAAATGTAATTTAAACTTTATCCGCCAGGGGAAGTTTGGCTAGTTTGTTTGGTTAATTCATAAAATGGTTTATCCCCTGCTAGTTTGTTGTTAATATATGATTATCCTGATCTTAACCTTATTTAATTGTATTTTCTTACAAATACTTAATGTAATTATTGCAAGGATAATAGTATTCAATTTCTATTTAGATATCTGCATATATTATTTTATACGTATTTATATTTTTTTATGCTGAACAGTTAAATTATATACAGTAAAACCTCGATTTTACGGACCTCGAATTTACGGACTTAGGATTTTACAGACACCATCCCAAAAAATAAAATAAATAATAATAATACAATATTTGCATAAACTGTCTACATCCAGCATTTGTAAAATAAAGCATTCATTTATTGCATAATGCGTCATTTTTATTTTAACAACTTACCTAAATTTAATCCAGATCCAGTACCCTGAAAAAATCCGCAGGAGGACCCGGGAAAAAATCCCGGGTCCTCCTGCGTGGCGCGCCAACAGCCTCACCACTCAGCAATTTTTGGTCACTGTAAAACTGGTTGCATATGTAATGGGGTACATCTCGTGGCTGCGATAATTCGAATTTGAAGCGCAATAATTCGAATTTTGGTATCAAATTATAAACCGCGATAAATCGAAAATCGCAATAATCGAAACCGCGATAATCGAGGTATTCCTGTATCTAACAATCGAAATGCCTATGCTATAAATATTAAGAATAAAAATAAGTTCATATAATTACATATAACTAAATCATCATAAATTAAAACTTGAATTATATTTCTTTTTTATTCCAATTCATTCAATAATTTTTTACTGCAAAAAGAAAAAATTTATGCTGTAGAATATAAATATCTTATGATATATTTAGAAACTAGTGTATCTGAGTTGTATGATATTTAATTTATTGAAAATATCCTGCCAAAAAAAAAAGATAATTTTTTTATTTTGGATATAATTACATTTTGTATTTAAATAAATGATGCATTCAGTCTGTGTAGAAAGTCTTACAACTTAATTCATTCATGTGTAACAATATTAGTTGACTTAAATATCATTTTTTAGTTTTACTACTTTCAGTTATTTTATTTTTTGTCAAGGATTAAGGAGAATTAACCTATAAAATTATTAAGTAATTTAAAATTTAATATAATACTTTATTTAATAATATTAAAAAATAAAAATATTGTATGTAATAAATAATAATATAAATAACAAGTAAAGTTAAAAATTTATCATAAAGAATTTGGTGTTAACATATTGTCATATAGATTCCATACAAAATATGAATTAGAATTACATTATTGAATTTACATTTGTTAGTTCCTCGAATGTTTTAGTTTGTTAATTTAAGATACACAAACACACATACTATCTGTATTTATATATTTTGGGTATTATGCACTAATATTACTTTTTTAAATAGATGAGCTTAAGTGAGATTGTCTTGAATATGTCCTTATTTCAGAAGTTTATTTTATACTTCTCTTTTAGTCTTTATTATTTAAATACTAATAATAAATTTGTTTCCAAATTAAAAGGATACATATCTTTCATTTGATCCATACTTGAAGCACTAATGATATCTCTAATATCTATTATCTGAAAAAAATGTACATAATATAAGATCGGAAGAGCGGTTCAGCAGGAATGCCGAGACCGATATCGTATGCCGTCTTCTGCTTGAAAAAAAAAAAATAGTTGATACTGTTGGTTTAAATGTTTTTGCGTCAACGTTTCTTCAATAATGGAATATCAGCATTAAATTTCATAGAAAATAAGTCTGGTTCTATAATTAGGTGAACTTAGTAATAATTTGAATTATTTATTTTAATTTCATTCTTGAATATGAAATATTGAAATTATAAATAAGTAGAAAAATGCAAACTGCCTATTATCTTCAAAATGATTGCCAAAAGAAAACATTTAAAAGTAATTTTATAAAAATAAAAACAGTTTCTTTTTAATAGAAAAACTTTAGAATGTTTTAGACAAACTAATGACTATCTTCAGCTACTATACAGAATACAGAAGCATAAATGTATAAAGAATGAATTAAGAATGTTGAAATGTTAAAATAACTGAAAAAGCTGCTTGCATAAACATTTTGAGTATCAAAAAACAGATTTTGAATGTTACTATGTTCCTACCAGAGATTCATTGTTGTTCAAGAATTCCTCATTCAATGAAAGATCACACCAATTCCACATCCATCATATTCATCAGGTTACAAAATATTTTTCATTTTCTTATGTGATTTATCCATGATCAAAGAATAATTCAAGGGACATCATTTTTCCAATACAGATGAAATGAAGATAACTGAGCTCATTTGCTTTGTAGCATCTTGGAATTATATTATTAATTTTTTTAAAGATCTTTTACAAATAAACAAAATATGATTACTTTCAAAAGATAGAAGTTGAATAGGAAAAAGAAAACTGCTATTTAGCATGGAGATCAAAATTATTCTCTTTTATTTGCTTTCTTAATGGGATCAAGGAAAATATTCTGATAGAAAGAAACACAATCCCAGATTATAGCTTAGAACAAAAAGGAATCATACACTCATAAAATATGCAAATAAAAATACCATCTTTATCTCAACAAAATGTATAATTGGGATTATTAACAATCTCCATTAAGTGAAAATATTTATTAAAAATGGCTGTGCTTTACAACAATCTTAACTTTTACCTAAAAACATGCAATTCTCTAATAAAAGTATCTGGCAGTCAATCAAGCCCTGATTACTTTTTCAATTACATTAATTGGGATACCCAGGGTGAGATCAACTCAATAAAGTGAAATGATGCTGCTCCCTTCTTGGATAACAGATTCATAACTTCATTGTCATCAATTCCTTTAGTACAACTTGTTTAAATGACAAGGGATATGTTTCAAATAATCAATTCTAAAATAAGGTTTGTGATATTTCCAGATACTACACCAGACAGGCCACAGGAGAATACAGTAATACCTTGCGTATTGCATAATGCGATTTTGAACAATGCGGGTTTTGGTCTAACGCAGTTTTTATTATTACCAAGATTATTACACATATCAACATTGGCAACACTAATTGGCAATTCCCCAAGCACTGTAGGTGACAGTCGAGAGTCACGTTTACGCAGTAGTTTTTCGATCTCATGTAGACATGTTCTTTCCCCGTGGCATTTTATTATTTATGTTAATATTAGTATTTAATATTATTTTATTATTTAAGTATGAGCAAAAAGAGAAAAAACAAAGAAAACATTGTTGGAGTAACAAAAAAATGCAAGTGGTTGACATTAGAGAAGAAACTTGAAATTATAAAATGTTACAAGAATGGTGCTTCGTTTGCTAAAATAGCACATGAGAATCCAATGAATGAGTCTTATCAATGATGAGTCCTAATGTTTTATACAACTTTTATATCAGTTTAAAATGATTTTCTTTGTTATTTAGTTAATAAAAAAAAACATTTTTTTTTCATTTTTAAACAATTTTATTATCCTAAATATTTATTATAAACAAATTAAATTGAAATCCATTATAAAGAGATCTCGAAAAATGTGATTTCGCATAGCTCGGATGCTTCTTGTAACCAATTAACGGTGCTATACAAGATATTCCTGTTCTTTGAAATCACTAATGTTACAATATGATAATCAATTATTGTTTTAATGAATATATTCAATCTTCTTATGTTTTGGACAGACTTCATATTAATTAATAAAAAAATAAATAATTTTAAAAATTAAAATTTATACTACTTTCTTCTGATTCTAGAATTGAATTTTAATAGATAATCCTGTATAAATTGCAATTCAAATATGAAATAAACTGTTAATTATCAATATGATACTCTCCAAATGTTACAAGGATACCAGTTTAATCATTTTAAATACAAGTATATATCAAATATATTAAATTTTCAGTGATAAACAAGGTACAGTGAAACTTGTTAAAGTGACCACCTTGATACAATGACCACCTGGCTAAAGAGAGACCAAATTTCAAAAACTGTTTTGTTCCCCTAGGATGTAATGCTATTGTAAGGGGCACGAATTGCCTCCCCCCCGAACGGAGACGGAGTCAGAAAAATTTCAATGGAATTTTGTTTAAATGCTCTGCTGTTACAGGCTATTCTGTTTTGGGCCATATTCAGCAATAAAGCAAAAGTTTGGCTTTAGTTGTCTAGAGAAGGCACTATTCAGTAAAAGAGAGTCATCCGATAACTTATGAAGATCGACTACAAATCGTCCTGCGATCGACCTTTTGGCCATCCCTGGTGTATATCATATATTGTACGTTATTTACTAACTTTTTTTGCTTAACAACTATCGTTAGAATTTATATATTTTGTGTGTGGCCTGAGGCAATTTTTTTCTTCAAATATGATATAACTTTTTTTTTTACAAATTGTATCATCATTTTTTTTTTAAATATATAGTATATTGAACTACAGTGTCTGGGATAATTGTCTAATACAGATTTGGCAGAGTGCATTAGGCAAGATCCCAGATTAAGCTGGATATTTCTGATCAAGTTTGCATGCTCATAATGGTTCTGATCAATTTACAAATATCAGTAAGTAATTTGACTCATCTGGGATACCAAATTTGTGCATCTGGCAGCTGTTGGTGCTAACTATATTTCCATTCTATTGGTTAAACTGAAATTTCTTTTATATATTTTTTGATTTTGCTTTTTTTTTTTAAACTTACTATTTGAATAATGCTTCCATCTTGTAAAATTCAATTACTTCTGGTCAGTATTAATGATATGTTTCTTCTGTTTAGATAATAAAATGTTTGTTTTTCAATTTACCCCCAAAAAACCCAATTTCAATGGTTATTAAAATATATTAAAAAAAAATTTGTCTTAAAATTGAAGAAATATGATATGCTAAGTTGAAAATAAAAATGTCATTAATTGCTATATAACTAGATAATTCTTGAGATTTGTGTTGCAGCAGGCACTTAGTACCCAATGATAGTTCCTAACTTTATATTGTTTAGTTCTAAAAATTACAAATTTTTATTTCATAATTATATGAAAAAATCAGTTATATATCAGTATCTTTTTTGTTTATAATCTTGATTTGAAAATAATTGACACAATTTTTCCTGTAACAAGTCAGATATATATAAATTATTTCATATAAGGATAATTTTATATTTAGTTTGAAAAGCATAAAATAACTATTTAAAGCATAAAAGTTAAATAGATACAAAATATTTAATTCATATCTGAACTAATTCATGTAATTAAAAAATTAAATATGTTCTATAAAAACTTATTTTTCTATTATTCCATAGTGATTAATTTTTAATATTAAATATTTAAAAAATCAATTGATAAAATTTTTTCTTAGCTAT
>AYEL01078434.1:0-13591 GCA_000484575.1 Olivierus martensii
AAAAGAGGTTTACTTGCATGTTCTTACAACAATAGTGAAACCATGGATGGAAACTGTGGCTTCCGGGAGACCCTACATCTTCCAGCAGGATGGCACACCTGCGCACATCAGTCATTTAGTGCAAAACTGGTTGTCAGACAACGTGGATATGTTTTGGTCTAAAGAATTCTGATTCCTAACAGCTCAGATTGGAATCCTTTGGACTATTACATATGGAGTGTTGTTGAAAGACCCTTTCAACAACGCTCTAACGCCTATTAGAGACCCTTTCAACGGGTCTCTAATAGGTCGAGACATCCTAATGTGGCATCTCTCCAGGCTGCTATTGAGGCAGCGTTTTCGAACTTGGACAAGCAGGTGTTGCGCAGGGCATGTCATCGTTTCCGGTCGAGGATCGAGGCAGTAATTGAGGCAGAAGGGAATTACTTCGAGTAATTTTAATCTAAAGGGATCCCAAATTAATGTGTAAATGATAATTTTGATAATTTTATTCTTTTTGTTAAATAAAATTTTGTTTAATTAAATTGTCTATTTTGTCCGGATTTAGCTGGTGCACCCTGTACATACATATATCACATTGCTTTTGTATATGCATTGCAGCATTGCCATTAGTCAGCAAGCAAAACCTTTTACCAAGATGCAATAGTCATTAGTTTGATTCACCCACTTCTTAGTGCACACAGCCTTCGGAACATTAGTTGTTAATCAGCAGTCAGTGTTTGTTTCTCTCATTGCAATTTTTGATGACCTCATTGTAAATCTTATCATGTTCAGTAAGAGAGATAATACTACTAATAAAAAATTTCTTAAATTTTTTCCTTAATTTTGTATTTATGTATTTAATTGTATATTTATTAATAGATAATTTATAAATGTTTATGTAAATTTATACATTTTTAACCATTTTATGTTAATAAAAACCTAATTTATGAAAATATTAGAGCAAAAATCAAATAAATCAAGGATTAAAAAGTCCTCAACTTATGTCAGAATCAACTTATGACAGAGACGGAATGGAACATTGTTGTAAGTCGAGGACTATCTATATATAATAATAAATATCAATAGTGGGAAATCATAAATTTTGGTTATTTCTAATTTCAACTTATAACCTCAGGGTGCAAACCAAATCTTGTCATAAGTCAAAAGCTATCTGCATTATAAAATTTTGTTTTACATTTTAAAAAATATCTTGCATCAGTTCTTTGTTACAGATCTTTGAATATTTCCTGTTTATTTATAAATACTTTTCCTCATATATGATTTAAAAAAAGTCAAAAATTTAGAGGACAGATAAGGCTGTTTTTACTTTTTTTAATTTTAAAATAAATTTATTCCTTTATTTATTTTGCTTCATTAAACTCTAAAGGTATATTAAAAATCAACAATGTAATTTTAAAATTAAAAAAATTTATATCAGATTTAATATATTTAACTTTCCTTCCAATTGTTGTTGTTTAAATGATGATGTCTCTACTAATAACAATTTACATCATATACAGGAAGTTTCCAATTTTACGAGTTAATTTGTTCATGAAGTGAGTCTATAGAATAAGATCTCATAAACCACGAATCAATTTCCCTTAGACATAATATTAAAATTAGGAATTCTGTTCTCAACAATGAAACTAAGGTCAACAAAATTAGTCATATATAATTAAACAATGATTTATTTATCTAAAATGAAAATATAGCCTTTAAAATCAATAAATTATTTCATCAGTTTAAAATGAAATCAAATAAGTAATAATTAAATAATTTTTTCTTATTACTATTTATGTCATACAAATATTAAGGAAGTTTTTGCCATCATCATCAGCAAATGATTAGATGAGCTTTTATACAATGAATGCTTTAGGATAAATTAAGGAATGAAAATTATTTGCTGTTAAAACAATGGCAGCTAGAATGCATGCTATTTGCACTTCTCATTTCATCATTTTAATTTTTCCAATTTTGTAGATGTAGGCTTTCTGCTACAAGCAGAATTGTACTATATTGTATAGCTATGTACATGGTTTTAAATATTTTTTATAAATGTTTAGCATTTATTTATTGTAACTAATGTTCATATTTTCAATTTTTTTGATACTTCATATTTGAAAAACTTATAAACCTGAGAACTCGTAAACTGGGAATTTCCTGTATTTGATTAAATGTTGATACATATTGACATTGACCTATGTTCCTATTTATACATTTGTGGAAAGTGTTCCTAAAATCCACTTATGTCAAAAAGTCATATTGAATAAATCTCATATATATATTAATCTGCTTTATTTTATACAAATAAAAAAAATTATTAAAAAATATGACTTTAAATTATTTACAATATAATGCTTTTTTATATGCATTCAACTATGTGAAAATAAAAATCATTCAAATTAAAAATCTTGGCATATTATTTTAAAACGAAATAACAATTGTAGGAAACTTCTTTTAATTTAATCAAATGAAAAAAATCCAATTTCAGCCTCAAGTATTGAAACAATTTTATGCATGCATAAACATTGTTTTTTACATTTATATATTTCTGAATAAAACAAGTTTCATAAAATATTAATCCTAATATATTCAATCTTTAAATTTTATTTATTTTTTTAATGATGGTTATCATCATAAAAGCTCTAATTATTATATTTTATATAAATGATAATGAAATTTTCATGAAAATATTTGTAAAATTTGAATTGAAAAGTTACATACATATAGTGACCACTTGTCTAATGTATATAGTGACCAGTTAGTTAGTTAGTTTTAAGAAATTTTAACCTGCTAAAGTGACCAAGAAGATAAATTTCATTGATGAATTGCTGCTGTATTTTCCTTAGAATTTTCTTAGATAAAATTTTAAGGATTAGAATTCCATAAAAATTTTTTGTTATGATGCTTGTTGTAAGTCTTTTTCGTCAGAGAGTGGTATGAGTTATATGTTGTCGTTATTGATTGACTATAAGTTGACGATTTTAACTAATATAAATTTGTAGTTTAGATTATTCTGTTCACAGTGTGTCACTGAAGTGCAAAAAATATTCTCCTGTTCAGTCAAAACCCAAACAGCACAAAGAGCTCAGCCTACAACAAAAAGTGGAACTGATTAATTTCTTGGAATACAGTACACAAAGAATAACTGCTGAGAAGTTTGGAGTCAGCAAGACATGTGTCTATAACATTAATAAGCGAAAAGCTGAGTATCTCGAGCACTATGAACTGCAAAATGAAAATGGAAGTTTATCAAGAAAGCGAAGGAAAACAGAAAACGACAGTATCAATGAAGCAACACTCAATTGGTTTTGTAGAATGCGTAGAGTGAATGCACGAATTTCAGGATCTATGTTACAAGAAGTTGCTATGCAGTTTGCAAAAAAATTTGGAATTGAAAAATTTTCTGCATCAGATGGATGATTAGAATCCTTTAAAAAGCATTACAATATCTCCCAGAAAGTTTTGTATGGAGAATCAAATGATGTGGACATGGATGTTGTAAACAGTTTCAAGGAAAGAATACCACAGTTCATTTCTGGATTTACAATAAAGACACCTTCAATGCAGATGAATGTGGATTGCTTTTTAAAGCCATGCCAAACAGAACCCTTGCAATGGCTCAGGATAATTGCAAAGATGGACAAATTTCAAAAGAGAGACTGTTTTGCTTGCTTGTAGTGCTGCAGGTAAAAACTTAAACCTCTGGTCATTGGCAAGGCAAAGAAACCTTGTTGCTTCAAAAATCTTGATGTCAATAATTTGCCAGTTTTGTGGAGATTGAATAAAAAATCTTGGATGACTCAGAACTTTGCAGTGAATGGATTAGACTTATCAACAAAGAAATGAAGACCCAAACACGTAAAATACTCTTGATTATTGACAACTGCCTGGCCCATCCTCCTGATGTAACATTCTCAAATGTAACTGTAAAGTTTTTGCCTGCAAACACAACATCCTATCTTCAACCTCTTAACCAAGGCATAATCAGAGCATTTAAACTGGCGTACAGAAAAGAACTGTTAAGGTCTGTAATTGCTATATCAGAAAATCAATCTACAAACAAAGTTGCCAAATCCATTACTATACTAGAAGCCATTTTTTGGATAAAAAGTGCCTGGGATCATGTATCAGCTTCTACTATCTCCAAGTGTTTCCACCAAACAGGAATTGAAGTTAATAATGTCACAGATCCTCCAGAGTTCCCATCTCAGGAATCTGAATTAACCATGCTACAAGACCTCATCGAACAATTTCCAATTGCAGATGCACATTCCTGGCAGAAGATTTTGTGACAAGTGACAATAACCTCCTGACATGTTCATCTTCTGATCCAAAGATTGTTCATGAATTCCAGCACCAACAACAACTTGATGAATGCATTATTTCATCTGGTGATGATGAGGAGAATGACGAACAAGTGATTGATGAGAGAGACTTTTTGGGAATGTGCGATAAAATGAAAAAGTATGCTTTAGTAAACTGCCCTTCAATGTTAGGACACTTAATAAAAGTACAAAAAATGGCAGAAAATAAAATTTTGGAAAAAAAATGTTTTGAAAAAACAAAGCAAAATTAGTAATTTTTTTTGTACTTAAAACATTTATTTTAACATGCAATTTTAATTAATATGTGTAATTTTTCTTTTTAGCATTTAGTATACTACGAGGGGGATTCAAATGAAAACCTTAAAAGTGGCATAGAATTGCAAAAGGTCGTACGATTTATTTGGTAGGTGGCAGTAGTGGTCCTTAAGGTTCACAAAGTGATCGGCAGGTGGCAGAGTGATGCTGCAACGCCAGAGAAGGCAGCAGCATCCACAACAAGATGGCTGCTCTGCTATCCACATGCACCGCGCTAGAACAGCTATCTGTAATGCGTTTTTTGAGTAGTGAAGGTGTGAAACCAATAGAAATTCATTGCAGAATGACAGCACAGTACAGTGATTCATGTGTGTCACTGCAGCAAGTGTACGAATGGTGTAGAAAGTTCAAAAGCAGCGTAACTTCTGTGGAGGATGCCCCACGACCGAGGCAGGCTCACCGCATAGTGACAAACAAGAACATTGCGTTAGTGCAAAAGCTTGTGAAGGACAACAGGTGTATAACTGTACAGGAAATAGCGTCAATGTCGGAGATTAGTGTTGGTTCACAACTGGCTACAGACATGACCAAAAGATTTCTTTCAATGTAGTATCTATGCACTTTCAAAGCGTTGGAAAACTTGTATTGAACATCAGGGAGACTATGTAGAAAAATGATATGCATAAGTTGTTTCTAATTGTTACAATAAAAAATTATTGCACTTTTAAGGTTTTTATTTGAATCCTCCTCGTATAAATTAAAAAATTAAAAATAAAATATCCAAAATATCGTATAGTTTCTTATAATGAAAAATGGTTTTCTTTTCTTTTGAAGAGAGGGAAGGTCACTCTCCACATAGTGACCAACTGTGAAAAGTGACCAGTCAGATTGGTCCCAAAGGGTGGTCACTTTAACAAGTTTCACTGTAATTAGTTCTGGGGAAAACTAATCATCATCTTTTCAAACATGCTGTTTATTTCATTTGAAATGATTAAAATGCGTGTCATCAACCTCATTTTCAATAGCATAACCTATATAATAAATGACATAAATATTTATTAAATAATTCTATAGTTTTTACAGGAAATCTCAAAAAGATTTCCTGTAAAAACTATGATCAAAATTTTGAAAGGCAATCAAGCTATTAAATTGAATTTGAAGCAAAATTCATGTAGATTCCAATAATAAACGAATTTAACAGCACTTCTGAGCAGTCCAAAAAAGTCTTTATTCCATCTAAATTTAACTTAGAGGAACGTTTTTGGCCATCTTTCAAAGGCCATTATCAACTCGCAGATCGTTTTTTTAAATTTTAACACGTTAAGGAACGACTGAGAAGGTCTAACGACGCTTGGAGATATAAGAAGGCGGCACTGAAAGCATATATCGACAGAGCCAACACCCATTGTAGCGATAGTATCCTAAGAGGTAAGGAAATTAGAAACATAATCGAGATAGCAACCAAGCATGGATATACAGAGGCATTGATAAGAAAACTACTGAAAGAAAGCAATCAAAATAACACGATTAACAACCAAACTGAACTATCACCCCTCCAGAACCAAGGGATTTCCAATATTTATGAAGTGATATCCAAAAAATGGCTTCTAGTATAGTAATGGATTTGGCAACTTTGTTTGTAGATTGATTTTCTGATCTAGCAATTACAGACCTTAACAGTTCTTTTCTGTACGCTAGTTTAAATGCTCTGATTATGCCTTGGTCAAGAGGTTGAAGATAGGATGTTGTGTTTGCAGGCAAAAACTTTACAGTTACATTTGAGAATGTTACATCAGGAGGATGGGCCGGGCAGTTGTCAATAATCAAATAATTCAAAAGTTATTAGGGAGAAGCTTTTAAAATTTGAATGTCCATCATTTAAAAACAATGGAGTGAACATTTTAAGTAGCATAACTCAGTTTTTGTGAGCATTTATTAGATTATAAAATCTATATAAATTTCATTTGATGTGTTAATAAATCATAATTATTAGAAACTTTGTAATTAAATAAAATTAACTATTAAAATATTTTCTTACATTTTCATGTTTGAATCTGATGAGAATTTTAATTTCTCTTAGTGTCCTTTGGCAATAGGTTTGATGTTCAAATGGAGAAACTTTCTTAATGGCAACTTTTTGTTTACTAACATTGTCTTGAGCAGAACTGAAAAATTTTATATCATCTTAAACAAAATTTAAACACTCAAAATTTTTAAAAACTACATATTAAGATAATAAATTAAATAAAAATATTGCTTATCATTAAAATTCCTCTCATATTCCAAAACTGTTTCACGATCATTCGGTTCCTCTTCCAACTCTCTATGAATTGAGCTGGATATAATCTGTTCAATTAAATCACTGGTTGTACAATTTCATATTCATGATGGACAAGATTGTTGTCAAAATTTCTAAAATCTTCAGTTAAAATTTTATGATGATAGCCCTCAGGAAGAGCACTCAGTTTTTCTTCTAGATCAAAGTTATTAAACTCTTGCATTCCTTCCTCACTGAAATCTAAAAAGGAACCCAGCTTTTTAAAAATATTTCTGAATAGTTAATTGTGAAACTTCTTGTCATGCAACATAAATCTATCTCACTGCATCCAGAATAGTAAATGATCAACAACTCGCTTCTTTTTGCATCCAGAATAGTAAATAATCAACAACTTGCCTCTTTTGATCTAATGTCAGTTTGTTTAACCAAACTAAAACTAACCAATTATAGCCCAAATATTTTAAATTTTATTGCAATAAAATATTCTGCCTATAATTTGGCTAGTTTGATTTTTCTCAATACTCAGTGTTTGTGTTTAGAGTAATAAGTAAACCATGGATTTATAAGTCATCAGCAACCATCTCAAGACATGATTAATCAATGTTATAAGTTTCTCTTTCACAAATTCCTTTGGTTAATGTTAAGATTTTATTCAACCAATAATCAAAAAGTGTCCATCTTATTACAAACAGTTGTTCAAGGTAAGCAAAAAGTGTCCATCTTATTATAAACAGTTGTTCAAGATACAAGATAGATATCCAGGATATAGAGGTTTGGACATATAGTAAAATATAGGGTTTTGTCAGGTTCCAGGAATCCGGATGTAGAAGTTTGGACATACAGTAAAAAATGGGCAATTTTTCGGGTTTCAGGAAAGATCGTTCAACATAGAGAGGTGTCCAACTTGACAGGTTTTACTGTAACATTAAAAATAGTTATACTAAAGAATAACTATATAAGTTATGCAGTAAAGCAATCACTTACTACTTCAAGAATCCAGATTCAATTTCAAGTTTCACACCTTCAGTTTTTCAGGATATATATAATAATAGATTTTATTATGAAAAATATTTTATAATAAAATCAACTATTATATTCCCTCCCTATTTCACTAAAATCTGTATTGTCCTTAATATCATTTCAGAAATATGCACAAATTAAAATTAAAATTTTCTGTACTGCTTTCTTAACAGCATTTCTTAAATAATCCAAAAAACTATCTTCAATTATTTTCTTCCATATCCCAAGAGACAATTAATAACTATTCTTAATACTTAATTTAACGTAAAAAACTGCATAAATACTTATAATATACAATAAATATGTTCAGCACTAAACAGCAGTGTAAATAAATACTTTATTCAAATACTCTCTCTGCGCTAACGTTTTCGGCCGTGAAGCCATCTTCAGGCGCTATTCAAAACAGACATACGAAAAAAGAATACACCGTTGGTGTATTCTTTTTTCGAACGTCTGTTTAATTCTTGCTCAGCTGAACAGCCTTCATCTTATTCATTTTTTCTCTAATGGACTTGCAACAAGAACACAAGAACTTGCAAGATATACAGTATATAAGAAATTGCCAATTTTACAAGCTTCTGTTTTACAAATTTTTTAATTATGAGATATCAAAATAATCAAAAATATGAACATTAATTACAATAAATAATACTTAAGCATTCATAAAAAGACATTTAAAACCATTTACATAGCTATACAATACAATACAATTCAGTTTGCAGAAGGAAGCCCATCATATGAAATTGAAAAAATAAAAATGATGGACCAAGAAGTGAAAGCAATATGTACTCTAGTTGCCATCATTTTGCTGAAAATTATGTAAATAACTTTCATTTGTAAATTGTTTCTAAGGTTACAAGTTTCCTCCAATTTATGAAGGCTTGCTTTATGCATTTCACTTTTACAAAAGACCTATATTCACTAACCAAAAGAAATCAAAAGAGGATTTTCACTTTTATGAAAAAAGGTGAAATGCAAAAATAGCATTCAGTGTGAGCCATTATAGGGCTCATACTGAATGAGGTACATTGAGTAGCAAACGGGGTGCCAACAAGCTCCTTCCCCAAGAACTACACTCAGCATCCAAGCTGTCATAACTGAGCATCTGTATTTTATTCTTGATTTATTTTGTACACTTGTTCACAAAATATTCCCTAAAGTATCAGAAAAGTTTAATATAGCTTATAAGGGTGTTATGTTTAGCATAAAACTGGATGTATAACATACCAAACACAAAACAGGTTTTATATGTTATTTGGTAGGTTATATTTTGGGTCTGGGTTGAATTAGGTTTGGTTAGATTAATTCAGTTGCCGTATCACTATGCAGTGGCATAGCTACAGTTTCGGGCCACCTAGGGAGAGCTGTCAATTACAATTGCAACTCTCCTTTGGGAAATATATAATACACATCAAACCTATTTAGACACAATTTGAAAATTAAGTTTAAGAAAAGATAATTTAATTTCTTTTATTTATAAACTAAAATACAAAATTACAAAAAAACTTTTTTAATGCCAAAATTGCTGCCCTAAAAAAAGTGCCACCCAGGATAGATCACTCCCTCTTCCCACTCCTAGCTACACTATTACATGGGGATATATTCTATCTGGCAGTGGATATTTTTAGAGCCCATTACAAGCTGAAAAATGGTTTCAATAGATCAAATCAAATGCCACTTCAAAAACTGGAGTTGTGGGACCCAGAATTGAACCCAGATTCTCTAAGATAGAAAACTATTCTTTACCATGCAGCCATCTGATTGACTTTAAGGTTTGAGAATAGTCAAAAATTTTTCCTATATAAATTAATAGTAATTGATTCTTCACTTAATCATAAGGCAGAAGAAACATATATTCACTGTATAAAAGTTCATCTATCATTTGTCAATGATATAGATCAGGGGTGGGCAACCTTTTTTTTGTAGGAGACCGTATAGAAAAATTTATGATGGGCCATGGACCAAAACAATTGATGATAATAGTATTTATTTAAAAAAGAGAAGGTACAAATATGTAAGTATACATAGCATTGGTATTAGATATAATAAAATAATGTGGCCCGTGGGCCAGAGGTTGCCCACCCCTAATATAGATGAAGAATAAAAATTTCTTAATATTTGTATGGCATAAATAATTTCTTTGTCATCATAATTTTCTTGATTTTAAAAGCTTTATTATTTATTTATTTAGATAAATAAATTATTGTTTAATCAAATACTATTGATTTTGTTGATTTTTACTTAATTTTATTATGACTAAATGTCATTGTCAAGAACAGAACTTGTGGTTTAAACATTATGCTTATAAGAATTGAATCTTGGTTTACAAATTCTTACTTTACAAGCCAACTTCAGGAATGAATTAGCTTATAAAGTTAGGAGCTTCCTGTATAAGAAAGCATTCTATGCAAGAAAAGCATAATATCTATAAACTTAATGTTTTTAACATTTCAAACTGATTTCTGAGCATAATCAAATATTTATTATTATTAATGGCATATTTTTGTTGCATTCATTTCTTCAAATATTAATTTCATAGAAAGCTATTTTCAATTTTTTTTACTACTTGTGAACCAACGCTAAATTGATAATTTAACTTTCAATTTTAAATTAGTATTAAATAATAAGCTGACCAATATAAATAATGTACAATGAAATTAAAAACATTTACATTAAAATTTTATTTTTAAATTAAGAATATAAAAATATTCTAGCCTTCATGAAATTATTAATTGAAAATTACTTGAAATTTAATTAAAAAAATTTTAAGATATCAGTGCATTTGTATAAAATAAACAAGAACAATGGCATTAAAATAATATTTATTAACAAAACAAAGATTTCAAGATAATTTTTAACAACAAATTAAATATGATCATCTCTAAAATCAACATAACCTATATAATATTTATTCTCTCAACGAAATGAAATCCAAATAAATAATAAGTTTTGAACAGTTAAAAAAAGCATTTAAAATTAAAATTTTATCTCAGAATTCTTCCTTAAATAAATTTGAATACAGGAAATCTGACTTATGTAAGATTAATTTTATGTAATATTAGATTAATTATAGATAATTTTTGATAAAAAAAGTTGGGCCCAAAACTGGAGGTGTGGTACTCAAAAATGAATCTGGATCTCCAAAATGGTGACTGTTTTACCACACAATTTATTTACTTATTCTTTAATGTATATTTTTACAATAAATTAAATTATTTCTCACTGCTTGATGTGCTTAAGTCTGAATCTGTATATTTTTAGTGTTACATCATTGTGACACACTAGTATTGTATATGTATGCTCTAACATACATTTATGTATGTTAGAGCATACATCATCTTATTCATGTATACATTTTGACTTATTATAGGGTTTTGCAAATGATCCATCTATGTAATTCAGTTGGATAAAGCATATTCTCATATCAATTTGAATATAGAATACAGAATCAGAGGAAGATACAAAATAATTTTATACATTTCCCTGAAGAAATTCAAAAATGTTTAAGTAAATGGGATTCTACAAAATTATATTTTTAAATACTGTGAAATTATTGATACTGAACATGACAAGCACTTGTCATCCCTCATAAGAAACTCCACACAAGTGAGCAAAATTTGACTAGAAATCAAGAATTTCATCTGTAGTATTTATCATGAAGTAGACTAGTGTTTCCCAAACTTTTGACATATGTGTACCCCTTCTATAATTTTCGTAATGCTGAGTAAGTAGACTTTCAATAATCTATATAATTTTGTTTACCCTCATTAGTGTCATGTACAACTTCAGACTGAAATAGCTTAAAGACTATACAATGAAACTTTATAAATCCTTTTGATTTGAGTTTCTATAAGCTGAACTTAATCCTGGTTACGGACGACGGGGATCGATGGGTCGGCCCGATTTCATGATTATGATAAGTTTTCAAGGGATTGACTTGAAGTTTTCAAGGGATTGATTCATGACCCAGGTCTTTTTGACTATTAAATATTTTTTTAAATACCTGTTCTAAAAACAATTAAAAAATTCAAATATAGCATAATTTTTATAACTTATTCGATAGATAGTGTGATATGTCCGCCTGAGATGTGGGCTTTCTGGCAGGTTATTAAATCTTATTTTTCAGACGATAATTAAGCATTAAATTAATAGATAAGGAGGATATAGAATAATTAACACAACACAAAAATCAATAAATTTTACAAACATCTTCCATTTTAATGTATCTATTTTTTTTTGTCAGTGAAGTTTGTGATATGACGCTGTTTCTCGCACATGAAAATAAAATAGAATATTCCCTTTCTAACCTGCTATTTACCACTGAATAGCTTTATCAAATGATTTTAAGGAAATTCAGAGATAGTGAGTGAGTAGTTGATCATCAGTCAGTCTGATTACAGTCCATCCATTTCATTGACAACTCATGCCTATAATCAAAATACCAAAATATGTTGATCCTTAAATTTTTCTACGAATCAGATTTCTCAGTTGGTCAAGATGTTTGTCAATCTATAGTCACATGTCAAAATTAGGAAGCTCTTTTCGTGAAAACATTCGCGATGGACTCTATATGCAAACGATCATTTCTACGAATAACAAATTAGCACGTGCAGATTTCATAATCAGACTAAAGAATAGTAATAAAACAACAAAAGAAGAATAATGGACACGAAAAATACACAAAATAACTTGCATGTAAGATGATTTTGAACCGCCAGATGGTATAATTTTAATTTTGTAAATTCGATGAAAATAGTACCAAATGAAAGAAGTCAATCTGTAAGTCAACAATCGCAAAAAGAACAGGAGTCAAATCAATGATTATTCAAGTATATTGCTATAATAATGACTATTTATTAGAGTTAACAATCCACCCTATCCACAGGTAATTTATGTGCAGTCATCGATTCCATTGTGTTAAAGATTCATATGAAAAGGTGTACCGAATTTCACCTCTGGTTCTTTTATGAACTTTCACCTATTTATAGATTATCTCTTTCGTTTCTTACAATTATTATCGGGTTTATAATCATTGCAATTATACCAATAGTAATGTATCTGAATGACTTTAGATCCATCATGTATTGACATCACATTTTTGAGCAAGAAAAACAATTGAATTTTCTGTTTTAAATTGTACGATCGTTTGCCAGTGGATAGAATGTCTAATGACGTCAAGAAAGATTAAGTGGTATTCATGGCAGTCAGAAAGTGTGCCTCAAGGCAGATACACTTTCAAATGAGCAGCGAAAGCAGGCCAACGAGAGGAGGAGGATGATGGAGTAAAATTCTCAGGACCAGGATTCAAAGGAGCCTGATATCATCCTGCAATTTTTTACATGCTAATTAATCATAGAAGGAAGGTGCTGAAGTTTAGAGTCCAAAACAGGATAATAAATTGCTCCAACCTTATAACTTTAAAATTATTTTACCATGTAAATTTTTCTCCTGGGCCCAGCAACATCTTTTAATACCCCTGGCAAAACACTTTAATCCCAGTGGAGTATTTTAATTAAATTCAATAGAAACTTTTGGAATTACTCCTAATTAACTGGATAAAAAAGGAATAATTGTAACATTGTTAAGAAATAAGACAATAGCAGATTGATTATCCAACAGATTAAATTAATCGTTGAGAAAATGATTGGAAGGAGATGAAGCAATATGTGCAAAAAGTGCAAACATGCTTTAATTCTCAAAATGACTTAAGTGATCATGATTTTCCATT
>AYEL01078440.1:0-22809 GCA_000484575.1 Olivierus martensii
TAATGAAAAATTAAATATGGATCAAAAGGAAGGGACTCTATGGCAGATTGACTCTGGAGCATCATCACATATGACTTCATTTATAGAAATTCTTCAAGGGGTGATCCCATATGAGACAGAAGTCAGACTAGCAGAGAAGGGTAGAAATATACAGGCTGTAGTGAAGGGTTCAATAAGAGCAGTTATATTTGACAGGGATGGTCAACATATATATGAAAGAGGTCTTGTACGTCCCTCAGTTACAAGGAAATTTACTTTCAGTTCCGATGATAATAAAAAATGGAAATAAAGTTATTTTTAGCAAGGAAGGAGTGGAAATAATGAACGAAGAAAGGTGTATACCTTTAATGAGCAGTTACAAAGGAATTCCAACATTAGAAATATATACGGAGCGAGAATGCCGACCGACGACACAATTGGTTGTAAATGCAAAGGAGAGTGAGGGAAGTAGGCATTTATGGCATCGGAGACTTCGTGAAAATGTGTAATCAGCTTTTTTCGCCACAAATCAAAGAGACAACAGTCGTAAACGATGTGCTCTACAATATCGTCGTCACCACAATTACAATTACATCTAAGAGATGCCAGAATTTTGAACCTGTTCAAATAAAAATTTAACTTCCCATGCTGTGTTAAGAAAGCCGTTAATCCGCGATGAAAAACCCCAAGGTTGACATTTAACCGACTATTAAGACTAGGAAAGAATCTATGAGTAAGCTCTCCCTTGTTATCAGTCTCCCATCTAATAGACCAACTGCTCTGTGATCCCCTGTGTAGAAAGCCTTTAACATATGTAGCCGGTAGAGTATTATAAAATGTGTAACCCAACAGACTTGTGTCCCATTTAGGGTTACAGAATTCTGAAAACGCTTAAAAACCTCGAAAGCAAGTTTCATTTTAAGGTTAGGACGCCTAATGTAATCCAACACTACCATCGAATCAGTACAAATAATCACATTGTTTAATTTTTCCACTTCTATAAATTTCAAAGCCTGCAAAACAGCAAGCAACTCCGCCTGAACAATAGTACAATTAGCATTAACACGGAAATCAGAACATTGTAACACTTCCCTGCCTTGGATGACACAGAATGCCGAACCCACTCCATCGTCAGACTTGGAACCATCAGTATAGATATGATACTTATTAGTTTCTCTGTAAGGTATAACGTAATCGACGTGATTGTAAGATGGATGAGGAAGTGATCGGAAGTCAGCTGGAATCTCCACCATAAAAGTCTTACCGTTTATATCAAATCTACCAGAGTCAAGCGTAAAATACAAGTTACATTTCTCTCTTAACAAAAGACTAGCGGAATCTTACCCAAAAGCAGAATAGCCGAATTCCTAGAAATAGTGCGATACTCCTTAATGATCTTAATGCAGATACGACGCTAAAATTTTAAAATAAGTTCAATGATTTTAACTTTATCAAGAGCATCCCTCCAAACCGGGCATGCGTAAGCCAGCTGTGGTACGATCACTCCCTCATACATGGATTCAATGATGTTCGAACTCAGACCCCAATGAAGTGTTGCAGCCATTGTCAATTTGTTTAGCAAAGCCTCCGTTTTGCTGAGAACATGGCGGATATGTGGTTCCCAAGACAGACGTTTATCGATAATACAACCCAAATACTTAAATTCATTGACATAATTTAAAACAGTTCCACTAAGCCTAATAGTTGGGTACGTAATTTTCTGCTTCCTCGAAATCAACATGAGATTAGTCTTATCAGGATTAAATTTCAATTTATTTTCCTCTCCCCAATTAGTGATTAAAGAAAGAACCAAATTACCTTTTCTTTCAAGAGACTCAAAGTCATTATCCTCAATGGTCACCAAACAGTCATCGGCAAAAGACTATATTACAGCCCTGCGCAACTTTATGTCAAAAATAGTGTTCATGAGAATGTTCCAAAAACCTGGACTGCAGGCGGATCCCTGCGGACATCCCATGGAAATGTCGCGCGTTTCCGAAATGTTATTGTACAAAAGAGTAACTTGCCTCTTCGAGAAGTAATTAGCCGTTAAAGTATATAAATTACGTGGGCATCCATATCTTCGCAAATTGTAAAGAATCCTCGGAATCCAAGCCCTGTCAAAAGCCGAACTGATATCCAGTGATATCAACAAACAATTACTCCTTTTTAACAAGCCCTGTCAAAAGCCGAACTGATATCCAGTGATATCAACAAACAATTACAAAAACTTTTTGAAAGTGCAGTCTGTGCCCAATGTTTAACGTAGAGCATAGCATCAATGGTACTACGTTGTGGAGTAAACCCATATTGACGATCATTCAACTTTCGACCTCTATGAAGGAAGTGATTAATCCTATTAATTAAAGCCTTCTCTAATACCTTACCAAAAACTGGCAGCAAGCTGATGGGCCATGGTTTTATTTTGAAAGTTTTATTATAAATGTTTGCAATTACAAATTGCTCTCAAAATTTTACAGTTTGATAACTTTTCTGCAATTTCTAAAATATGAAATATTTCAGATATTTAATATTAATTAATTATGATAAACCTATTTTACCAATTAATGTTTAACTGTTAATAATTCTGGAACTAAGCTATTTCAAAAACCAAATTGAGAATGCTTTTGAAATATATCCAGAAACGTCATTCGTTGGTATGCGGTTTTTCATCATCATAATTAGTAAACTTAGAAAATTCAAGTGATATAAAGCTGCAACATAATCCGGCACTATATTCTGTGTTTAAATTCTTATTTCAGCCTACCGTCGATAGAGGGTGGACAGTAGAGTTCTGTCGACAAACTTTTTCTTGTGGGTACATGCTCTAAAACTAAAGGATATTTTTGCAAAGTTGCATATGGAAACCATCCAGTAACATCTGTGGCTTCGGGGATGGTTTAGGGAGTGGCCTTCAGGGGTGTTTTTGGCGCATAAATGTAAAGAACGACACAAAGGTTCAGGGAGAGGGAGACAAAGGTTCTGGGTGTGAGACGTTAAGTGTCAAACTAGATTGAATTGGACTGTGATTAGACAAGTGTATATTAAACTGTGTTTATTAGACATTGTGTGTTTTAGACTGTGTATTCCACTAACTTTGTATATCGCCTAATTCAGTTATTAAACAGTTGTTTTGTTTTAACGATCTCAGCCTTCATTATCTAACAGTGGTAGCAGAGCATGGTTAACTGAATAGGTGAAGAAGAAGAAGAAGAAAGAAAAATGGCGGAACTCCCAGTGAGTAGGATTGACCCTTTGAACAATAATAATTATCTGATGTAGGCTTTAAAAATAAACGCCCTGTTGAAGAGTCGGAAACTATTCAAAGAAATAATAAAACTTCTGGAACCTCCCACATCAGCAATACCTAAATCTAGTGAGTTTAAGTGGCGGGAAGAATGGGAACAAAAGAACAATGAATGCTTTGGTTTGATTATAATGACTCTTTCTGATGAAAAAGCAGGGATGTTTATAGGCTGGGAGAAAGCTAAAGAAGTCTGGAAAAGGCTTGAGGAGATACACAAAGGTAACGCCCAGGATAAACGTATAGATTTGGCTCTAGAGATACGTAGTTTAGAAATGAATAGAAATGAAAGTATAGACGATTATATAACGAGAGCCAGGAGTATCGCTGCAAGAAGTGCAATGATAAGTCACAAAGTATCAGACAGAGATTTGGCTTTTTACATTGTAAGGGGATTACCGAAAAAATTTGAGAAAATAGCATTAATATTAAGAATTCAAAGATTGCTTGCAATGGCAGAATTAACGCAGGCATTGAAAGAAGAAGAGATAAGAATGGAAAATGAACGAGACGAAAGGACGTATAAAGCTAAAACTGTAAGCGAACGTACAAACAATAAGCAATGCTATGTATGTGGAAAAAGAGGACACATTGCGAGAGATTGTTGGCATCGTAAGAATAACACTCACGAAAATGTTATCTGGAGAGGGAACGAAAGTTTTAATAGGCAAGGAAAGGATAGACGAATCAATGAGAATAAAAAGGGTTACACACATGCACTTACGACTAATGAAAAATTAAATATGGATCAAAAGGAAGGGACTCTATGGCAGATTGACTCTGGAGCATCATCACATATGACTTCATTTATAGAAATTCTTCAAGGGGTGATCCCATATGAGACAGAAGTCAGACTAGCAGAGAAGGGTAGAAATATACAGGCTGTAGCGAAGGGTTCAATAAGAGCAGTTATATTTGACAGGGATGGTCAACATATATATGAAAGAGGTCTTGTACGTCCCTCAGTTACAAGGAAATTTACTTTCAGTTCCGATGATAATAAAAAATGGAAATAAAGTTATTTTTAGCAAGGAAGGAGTGGAAATAATGAACGAAGAAAGGTGTATACCTTTAATGAGCAGTTACAAAGGAATTCCAACATTAGAAATATATACGGAGCGAGAATGCCGACCGACGACACAATTGGTTGTAAATGCAAAGGAGAGTGAGGGAAGTAGGCATTTATGGCATCGGAGACTAGGGCATGTAAACGAAAATTACCTTGAGCAACTGAAGAACAAGGAGATGGTTGAAGGGTTGCATTTTAAAAATAGAACTAGAGGAAGCGAATTATCCAGCACAGAAAGAACCAGGAGACAATCTGATTTGCCATTACTGGTTTATGAGAAATTAGTAACGAGTGAAAGTAAAAGAAATATAGGCCAAACATCGATAGATAACGATATATTGATAGATGTAATAGAACGAGACAGCTCGAATCAAAATTTGGTGAGTCAGGAGATAGAAAATAGAACTAAAGGAAGACAAAGGGGAACCACAAAACATGTGTTGAATGCAAGATGGGTTGAAGCCCAGGAAGAAACTGAAAGGGTAGCACAACAGGAAAAATGGAGAAGATTTGAAAGATTGAAAGAAATGCGAAAGGAACATGCAAATGCTATTCAAGATATTAATGAGGTACCGACGACCTATGAAGAAGCAATAAATTCTGATGAGACATCGAAATGGAGAAAAGCAATGAAAGAGGAGTTATTAGCGCTAGAGGAAAGAAGGCTAGTAGATTCACCAAAAAGCTGGGGTTGTTGTCGGAGAAAAAGAAAAAAAAAAACTAAACTCGACTTTGTAGGGGGGAACTGAAGGATATTTTTGCAAAGTCGCATATGGAAACCACCCGGCAACATCTGTGGCTTCAGGGGTGGTTTAGGGAGTGGCCTTTGGGTGCGTAAGTGTGAAGAATGACACAAAGGTTCAGGGAGAGGGAGACAAAGGTTCTGGGTGTGAGACGTTAAGTGTAGAACTAGATTGAACTGGATTGTGATTAGACAAATGTGTATTAGACTGTGTTTATTAGACATTGTGTGTTTTAGACTGTGTATTCCACTAACTTTGTATATCGCCTAATTCAGTTATTACATAGTTGTTTTGTTTTAATGATCTCAGCCTTCATTATCTAACAAAAACGAATGCGAAAAGGCAATGGAACAGCAATTTGTGTTTTTGCTTTTGTTGACTGTTTCCATCAAAGTTTTCTGCATGTAAGTACCAGGCTTTACCTCAACAGATATCACAGTCGCAAAAATGCTGAATCCATCTAGACCAGCAGTTTTCAACCTTTTTTTTCCTCCAGGCCACAATATGTTATATCACATTTGGTGTCACATGAAAAAATTTTGTGAGTGCATCAGGAAGGACTTAGCAAATTAGGAAAATTCTAATTTTTCTAGATTAAAATTTTTTTTTAATATCAGAATTTTTATTTCTTACTTTTATTATTATTATTTTTGCATGTGGGAGAAGAATTCCGTGCTTTCATTAAATTCATGACTGTGCGTTCTGGGCCACACATAAAAGGTTGACAGGCCGCACATTGAGAATGGCTGATCTAGTCACTGGACAGTAGCAGTTTTTATGCCACAGTATGACATCAAAACTGTGCTACTTTCGTCATGCTCATATTTTCTGCCACAGATCCATGCTAGTGGGAACCAACCTTTAGTTACATTACTTGACCTTAACTCTGCTTTCAACACTAGGAACATTATACTCAAGCACTATAAGCAGTAACAAGATTTATTTTAAGAAATCTTGTTACTGCTTATAGTGCTTGAGTGTAATGTTCCAACCTTTAGTTGCAGTAGAATCTCCATATTGTCTGCCTTATTTTTGTATTTAATCATATTTTATTTTGATTAATATAATAAATTATTTATTTTACAAAGGCGTTATTCTATTAATATCCACATATAACGTAACCGATTAATTATTTTTTTTATGACAAAATGAACAGCTTGCCGTGACCAATTAATTATTTTTTATGACAAAATGAACAGTTTGCCGTTATTATGATTAATTGTATTTTATGACAAAATGAACAGCTGGCCATTATCATCTAATATATACCATTGTATAAAAAAATTACTTAACTAAATTTTTATTGTCGTATCCTAGATGATTAAAGGAAGATCTTGACTAGAACCAAAAAAATTATTGAATAAAAATTGGTTAGCCAAAACTTTCAAGTGTTATCACACCTTTCCTACATGTCTCTCAATTGATCCTTCCTATTTAGTAATTTTAAAAGATGTAAAAATATAATTCTAACTTTGAATGGTAAACTCAAAAAATATCTTAGGCATAATACCATACTTATAAAAGTTTGAATTGCATTATTTCTACGATTTACATTAGAGTATGGAGTTAATCAAATTGGTTTCTGAAATAAATTATTTATTATTCACTGGCCAAAAAAAATTTTGTCATTTAGTGGTGTTAAGCCTAACTATTAGAAAAATAAAAAATTTTTCATTTAATGGTGTTAAGTCCTAATTATTAACAAAACTTATTTTGAATATAAATAGCTATAAGTCAATCAACTGTTTTGACATTAAAATTTAAAAAAATTCAAAAAGTGGAGTTAATCGATTTGGCTTGTGAACAGGTCATATGTCTTTCCATTCTTCTATTTGAAAAAGATTTACTTGGAGAAACATTGAAATTGATAATGTTATGATATTATGCACTATACCTACTGAAAAATTGATCATTTTACCATTCTTCATTATAATATCCCCAAGAAGAATTTTTTAATTGGAAAATTATTTCATGCATTGATTTCATTTGTTATTTCAAACATCATATTTATCAAAACATTATATAATCATCAAACTAACTGAATTACAACTAGTAGAAATTATTTGTTCTTTCTGAATTTATTAAGTATAAAATTAGATCATTTATCAATATTATAGCATGATGATGTTATCTGCACACTTATGTGAAGTCATCATGACAATATTTGATAAGATGTTCTGAAGACCTCCTGAATCATTTTTCCATATAATTTATTAATTATTGTATTTGAAATCCACTGGCTTTTTTACATCCAGTTTTAATATATATTTAATCAGAGTATTGCAATTGTCACCTCATACCATTAAATTTGGTCAAAAATAGCCTGCATATAGCCCCATTTATTGACTAAATTATTAAATTATATGGAATTTTTGAGTTATTCATAATTGGTTAACAATGATTGTTCTAAAAAAAATTACTAAATAGACATTTATCTAAATTTGAAATCATAGAAAATCATGCCAAGTTTGGTAGTCATAGCTTCTACTGTTTAAGAGATTTACTTGTCACAAACAAACAACAACCAAAAATATATGTAAGACACACATCAGAAACACAAAAATGTTTCATATGCATAATAGGGTAGTAACTAAAGATATTGTATGATACTGCAAAAGAATAAATTAACAATGTAAATATATAAACAGAAGTCTTCCACAAGTTACAATTTATTCCAATAAAAATAAACTGTACAACTCAATATTTTCAGTTTGTTTGGCCTTCCAGTTAACAAAACACAAAGTAAATATTAATATTAAAAAGAATACAAATGAGTTAGAACAATACATTAAATTTTTATATTTTAAATTTATATTTTATAGAATTTTATGTGTCTAACTATTTCAAATTCTGCAGTCTATTGATTGCTAAGTATTGCCATAGCAATATGGCTCAATATTTTAAAGAACTTTTTGATATTTTCTGTAACTTTTCATGGTATTTAATGTTTCAGGGTCTAGGAAATACTATAGTACAAAAATATGATATATAACAATAGCATCTCAATATGTTTTTCATCTATTAGAGAGAGAGAGAGAAATGAGGACAGCATGTATGCAATGAATGAGCAAGAATATGAAGAGCAAATCAGTATGGACAAGATTGTGACTATAATTCATATATGAGCTACTAGCATACCCGTGCCCAGCAGTGCTCGGGGGGCAGTTCATGGTGTAGTACTTAAGTTATCTTTCTCTTAAATTATAACCTTTTAGATGACCTTCAGGATTTTCTTCAATGTTTTCTGAAAATCTTTCCCGTACAGATACATTTTCTATTTGAAATATGTGTCTTTTCGAATGTTCACTTCTTTATCTCTTTCTTTCTCTATTAGAATTCTGTCAATTTGTTCAATCTTCCAATATTTCATTTTCCCGAGTTAAATGCATTCGTTTAGCACCAGGAGTTAATTCACCTAAAGAATTCTTTCTTTTTCGTGGCATTATGAAATTTATACAACTACGATATACAAAAACATTATATCAAAACACGTGAAACAACAGTTATAATCTCAAACCAAGAACATCAAGAAATACGTGAATTAATCTCAAATACAGATTCTTCTTCATAAAAAAACTTACACGAAAAAATAAAATAATCAGTGATTGAAAAAAAGATGATAGATTAAATAATAAATCATAAATAATTCATAAATAGTAGCATAAATAATTTAATAATTTTTATAAAATTCTCTTGTTGTAGGTCAAATGGGTGTTGCTATGGCAATGGACGGTTCATTTCTCTACACGTGGTAATGATAGTGACAAACTTAAGGGGCATTAGGAAATAACAGTTATAGTCTCAAACCAAGAGCAACGAAAAATACATGAATTAATCTCAAATGCAGATTCTTCTACATAATAAAAACTTACAATAGTGAAAATCATGAAATAAAATAATCATTGATTGAAAAAATGTAATAGATTAAATAATAAATCAGTTGCAGCATAAATAATTCGATAATTTTTATAAAACTCTATTATTGAAGTCAAATTGTTGCGTTGCTATGGCAACGATGGTTCGTTTCTCCACATGTGGTAATGATAGTGACAATCTTAGGCTGAATTTCCTAATGCCCCTTATCTTACCTTATAATTGAACATTCATGCACAGGTATTTAGATTTATATGTATGTACATATATAGATTAGATATATTTCTAATAGATCATGGCTGCAAATAACACGTAGTCCTTAAGCCTAACCAAAGTTTAACATAAGTACCATGTGGTCACTAAGTCTAATCAAAGTTTAACTTAAGTATATTAGGCTAAATAAAGTAATGTAAGCTATAATCAATAGGAAATTAGAGAAAGATTTAAAAAAACCTTAAAAACCTTTTAATACGAAATCTTAAGTTCAATAATTTAACGAAATAATATACAGCACAATGTTCGATATCCGCCATTAAAAGCAGTCTCACTGAATTATAATGGTCACGTGCAAGAATCACATGTTCATTATGATCCAATGAGACTGCTCAGTTACTAAGCAGACGATCTTTGTAATCTAATGATATCGGTCAGCTAACATGTCACGTGATCACTGTAAACCAGTGAGGTTGATCAAGTAGCGCTGATCTTCAATCTTTGATTGTCATCAAGTAATTTACGCCAATTACAATATATAAGACCAATTTCTAATAATCAATACCTGTCTGTCACGGAATTTAAGCAAAAAAATTTACAAATAAAAGTTATTTCGTAAAAATCCATTCAGCTGTTCTTGCGTTATAACCAAACATACACTCTCAGGCATTTCTGATTTATAATATATATAGATATATGAATTATATATATCATATATGACTATAATTCATATATGATACAAAAATGATCTAAACAAACTCGTATTCCTTATAATTTGTGAATGTTTGCCAACATCATGCCAAATTTTTACAATACATTGCTTCCTAATAGCATCATCTATTGGAAAACAATGCCATGTTGTACCAGCAGGCACTTGTAAAAATCCATTCAGCTGTTCTTGCGTTATAACCAAACATACACTCTCAGGCATTTCTGATTTATAATATATATAGATATATGAATTATATATATCATATATGACTATAATTCATATATGATACAAAAATGATCTAAACAAACTCGTATTCCTTATAATTTGTGAATGTTTGCCAACATCATGCCAAATTTTTACAATACATTGCTTCCTAATAGCATCATCTATTGGAAAACAATGCCATGTTGTACCAGCAGGCACTTTTCCATTATAATTTTTCCATAACAGTACTGAACAATGAATGCGATTTATGTTTTTAAGCCATACTAATTATGGAATTGTGTTTCGTTTTATCGCCACCAGATAGCATGCACACAAAGTGGACATTGTCCATTCTTTCTATTCAAACATAGAAGAATCAATGTTATCACATGCTTGATATAGTCACAATATATTTTACTTATTAACAACAATAAATATAATTTACTTGTATCCAAATACTTTCTATTTGACAGAATGTTACTTCTTTCAACGAATGACGAATGTGATTGCAATAACCTTGTAAAATATAATTATGATATATAGGTGATGTGGAAATTTTTCATCCTTTCATTTTGAGCATATTAAATCAACATATGAAAATACATAAAAAGTTCAATTAATACTTATTTACGCAAATTAAAAGAAATTTTTAAAAAAGATTACACAGTGCATATCTTTATTTTCTGCAACTGCACAAGTGCGCAGAAGACAATTCGCAGTTGATATGATGGGACTATGATAGATTTTGAGACTAAATCTACACGCGGCGAGAGCTGGCAGAAGCACCAATGAAACTGCAGTTAGTCAACCCTTGTCATGCATAGTATAGATAACTGGTAATACAAACCTGTATCCAATATAAAAAACAGTAATTAAATATATAGACGTTTCTGGTTATTGCAATATTCTGTAATTTCCTTTATTATATCGTACCATTTATACATTCTGCGAATATTAAAAAATCATTAAAAAGTTTATGTAATATTTTTTCTTAATACAATTTTTAATTAACAATACTATTAAACTGCTTCAACTAAGACTACTTAAATAAATAAAAACACAGCACTTCTTGCAGTAAAGTATCAAACTAAATTTATTAGCTTAAATACAAGCGAACGTTTTCGATGTGCTACACATCCTCTTCAGGCACGCAAAGACATTAATAGAACCGGGACGCTACTTTACACAGCATTGCCAAAACAACCTTGACATCCTCTTCAGGCACGCAAAGACATTAATAGAACCGGGACGCTACTTTAAATTGCCAAATCAACCTTGACGTTTCAAGCTGTAAATTACTTACATGCACCAACCTAACCCCTTACACAAATAACCAGAAACAGTTACTGATAGACGCAAAAACTGGCGAAGGTAATCTCGAATTCTGCCTAATATTTTTTCATGAAACAAAATAAGAAGAATATATTTTATTTTTAAATAATTTTGAATCATACCAAACTGTATAATTTTATCGGCAATAAACAATATTTTTTCATTTTTAATTTTTTTAAAATTTTTACAATAACTTTGATATTTTACCGTATACGCTGTATTACTGTATATACAGTGATACCTCTGTTCACGAACACAATCCGTTACTTGACCTTGTTTGCGATCTGAAAAGTTCGTAATCTGAATCAATTTTTCCCATTGCAATTAATGTAAATCCAAATTGACATCACGGGGCCCCCTCAAGTGCGGGGCCCGATTGGCTGTAATAGATATGTCGCGCTACTGATAGACGCAAAAACTGGCGAAGGTAATCTCGAATTCTGCCTAATATTTTTTCATGAAACAAAATAAGAAGAATATATTTTATTTTTAAATAATTTTGAATCATACCAAACTGTATAATTTTATCGGCAATAAACAATATTTTTTCATTTTTAATTTTTTTAAAATTTTTACAATAACTTTGATATTTTACCGTATACGCTGTATTACTGTATATACAGTGATACCTCTGTTCACGAACACAATCCGTTACTTGACCTTGTTCGTGATCTGAAAAGTTCGTGATCTGAATCAATTTTTCCCATTGCAATTAATGTAAATCCAAATAATACGTTTTTTATCCTAGAAAAAATTTTTTAACATGGCTTTATGTGTGGAAATAATACAGAAAGGAAATAAATATAACAGTAATATTAGAAGAAAGTATGTTTAACACCACCTTCATTAAACACTTTTAACTTTTTTTAGGATAAATTTAAGGGATAAATTTAATTAAATAAAGAAAAAACTAAAATATCAACACTTGGTTGGGAACTTTACTGTACCCATGTCAGCTGGGCGAACTGGATTGTTGCTGGGGGCGAGGCTGTGCGCTACTGAACCCATGTGAGCTGGGCGAACTGGATTACTGCTGAGGGCGAGGCTGTGCGCAGGGTTTTATGCGCCGTGAGTCACGTGCGCTCCATGCACTCCATGCGTGTGTGTTCGTAAACCGAAGCATCGTTCGTAAAGCAAAGAAAAATTTGTTTGCAAATGGTGTTCGTAGACCGATTTGTTTGTGAACCGAGACATCACTGTATATGCATATTTCGAAAGTTGCAGCATCCCAAGACTTAAAATCACGATCCGCCACTGCATATAATATATAAACTGAATAATACATATATACAGTATAAAATGAATAAAACTACTGTATTTAAATATTAGCATTCAAGATGGAATTCAATAAAATTAAAGAATTTCGTTTCCATTCCAAGGCACTTATTATTATAGGTATTAAAATAAACTATAGCATTCAATTCTATTTTCTACACTAAAAAGATAATTCAAAAAACTAAATTAAAAATTATATTTCGTTAGCTTTTATACGCTCATTAGAAATATTCTTTAATATATGAGCAGCTCACTTGCCAAATCGATTAACTCCACAAAACAGAAAGTAGAGAAAAATGATAAAATAATATACTTACTTTTTAAAATTTCCTTTAAAATATAAATTCAAATAAACATTGTAGAATATATTACTACAAATGTAGCTTTTATCTAACGACATATAAAATGCATAATGTACTATATCCTTGGAGTAATCGTAATTTTTATCACATTTTTTGTGTAACTGAGGGAATTAATCGATTTGGCAAGTGAAAATAAAAAAATAATAATAATACCATCGATTTCAATCTTGAAAATATTTTAAAAATAATAAATTAATTATATATTTCAAATGTTAAACAAAAGTTTGGTTGCTAAACAATGTCAGAGCATTGGTAGAATAAGGCTGAACGCAAAGAATTAAGGTTGATTCCCACCATAGATTTATTATACTATGGTTCCGACCATCTGCTGCAGAAAGCTGAACGGTTAAAAACTGTCACAAATAGCAATTCCACTTTTGGGTTCTCACAGTCGCAGAAAGCTTCGCTTTCCCCAAGAATCTTAGTGCTGTTCCCATAATTCATTTCGTGTAAAACAAAATGGACACTAAGCAACAAAAGGCACTCACTGTTTATGAAATGATGTTAACAGCTACAGTAAAAGAGGAAACTGAAACAAAATCGAGGAAGGGAAAATTCTGGATCGAAAATATTTATAAGAAGAAATACGAACAATGTTTCTATGCAATTTTGATCAAAGAGATGAGATTTAATAACAAAGAATCCTGCCATCTTGACTGTTAAGGTGGTCAACAATTCAACGTCACAAAATGCATGGATTTCATTGGTGGATGTTATCTAGACAGATTTTACTGTCGCAGAAATGTTGAATCTATCTAGACACTATAGATTTTTAGGATGCAATATGATGTCAAAACCGCGCTGCTTTCATCAGGCGCATATTTTTCGCCGCAGTTCCATGCTAGTGGGAATCAACTTTTAGACGCAGTCATCGAGTTATGGTCTCAGTAGAGTCTTATTATTTTTATATTTAATTATCTTTTACTTTGCTTAATATAATAAATTATTTATTTTACAAAGACGTTATTCTATTAATATCCACATATAACGTAACCGATTAATTATTTTTTTTATGACAAAATGAACAGCTTGCCGTGACCAATTAATTATTTTTTATGACAAAATGAACAGTTTGCCGTTATTATTGATTAATTATATTTTATGACAAAATGAACAGCTAGCTGTTATCATCTAATATATACCATTGTATAAAAAATTACTTAACTAAATTCTTATTGTCGTATCCTAGATGATTAAAGAAAGATCTTGACTAAAACTGAAAAAATTATTGAATAAAAATTGGTTAGCCAAAACTTTCATGTATCGCACCTTTCCTACACGTCTCTCAATCAATCCTTCCAATTTAGTGAATTTAAAAGATGTCAAAATATAATTTTAACTTTGAAGGGTAAATTCAAAAAATGTCTTAAGCATAATATGACACACACAAACATTTGAATTGCATTATTACCATGATTTACATTAGAAGCTAATCGAATTGGCTTCTGAAATAAATTATTTATTATTCAAAGGCCAAAAAAATTTTGTCATTTAGTGGTGTTAAGCCTATTAGGAAAATTTATTTTTATTATAAATAGTTAAGAGTCAACCAAGACTGTGAGCACTAATATTTTAAAAATTCAAAAAGTGGAGTTAATCGATTTGGCTTGTGAATGGCTCATATTGAAATATGATAAGACCCTGTTATGGGATCCTACCATTCAATATAACTTCTCATGGATTGCAGTTGAATAATTGACTAAGTGTAACCCATGAGTTAGTCCTGAAGTTTATTTGGAGAATGTGAAAGAAACTTAAAAATAATTATTATATTAGTTGTAAAAAAATGGATAATAAAGATTGGCTAGAAAATAATTTCAAAATAGTGGGATTAATTTCCAAACTGCAGATTAATTACACGTTTGAAAAAATTTAAAAAATCTACAGATAGAAAGTAACATTTACCAGGAAGAAAACAGTTTTCAATATGATAAGAAATAATAAAATTCATCTAAAAGCTTGTAAATGTCCAGGATTTTATGAAATTCCTTTGTTTAATAGGTGCACAAAAAAAGATGAAGTTTATATCAGCTATACTCTAAATCACATATGCGCAACCTCCAGCCTGTAGGCCAGATCCAGCTCTCCACTTCTTTTGATCTGGCCCCTGATCCATTTCAGTGAAGTTGATCAGATTCATGGTGGGAGAAATATGGTGTGTTTTACTCATGGTTCTACTATAGTCTTTTCAACTAAATAAGAACTTCAAATGACCGATGAGTCTTTTAGGTTTAACTATGGTGCTAAAACAGATTGCAATAGAGAATTTATTACCATTTTCAATTTGATGTTTGATTTAAAAATATAGTAATCAGATTAAAATATTTTTAGCTTTATAATTTGTTTTAGCAACTTGCTATAATTCATTTAATATTAGTTTATTTTATTTAATAAATTGGTCCGGCTCTTGACTCGGTGACAGAATAATAATTTGGCCCCAAACTAGGAAAGGTTGTCCATGTCTGCTCTAAATCCATGTTTCTTAAAGTGGACAATACCACCTCTGGAGATTAAATCATCTAAATATTACTAACTAGCCAGATTATACCCCCTAATGATATATTTTTGAATTAACTGCCAAATTAATGATTATTTTATTAATTATGCTACAGTGTCACCATCCCCTAGTTAAGTTGAATGAAGATTTGTTCACCTCTGGGGGCACTGAAATGATCCAGAAGAGCAATACTAGCCTCAAATGCAACTGAAGGACATTGAATAAAAATATGGGGGTAGTGGAAGCATTTTTGAATGTTGAAAAACTGTTTGTACATGTTTCATCTGTTATGTAAGATAAAGTTAAAGTCATAGTGATTATTTTTCAAATAAACACACAAAATTCAAGTTATAACTGATCAGTGATCAAGTCCATCAACAGATCTTAACAAAAGTGTTGGCAAGTGAGTATGTCATGCATCGTTGGTAAGTCCAGCATGCATCAGCAGGTGATTTGTTTACAATATGATACTATAAATAGGAGACATGTATCAAATCTAATTTAGGTTGTTTCTGAATTGTGTGACAAGCAGTTAACAATAGTGCAAATACAATAAGTATTTAAAAATTTTAATTCATATTCAATACCTTCAATCTTTATGGATTATGGATCACATACAAAGCAAATTGTATTATTATTGTTTTATTAAAACAACAATTTACACATGAATATTTTTATAAATTTTTTTATATATCTACCTTATGTTTGTATCTTCTAGTGCTTACTAATAATAAAATCATATCAGGCTTGTGTTGATATAATACTATTTGAATTGTACAGTTAATATATGTCATGTTTTTATTACAATACCAATAAATACAGGAGAATGAAATTATAAAAAAAAACTTAATAGTTAACATTTATTAATATCTATCAAATCATCTGTGTTAATTGGTAAATATGGTGTGTTTAATAAGGAACAATTATTTAAATAAGGGCAAACTAAATTAAAACTATTAATAGATTTTTAATTACAAATTAATTATTTCTTGATAAATTTAGTTTGATATTTGACAGTTTAATATCAAACATATATATTTAATACTGAGCAAAAAACAAAACCCAGTTTATTAGTTTCATTAGTATTTTAGTTTGTTTGCCTTCTGCTGTCTTATGCAAAACCACTGTATATCTAATGTTATGGTACTATTCTAATAGCATAACTATTATAAAAAATTTTGAAAGAAATTGCACTTTTTCAATTATATAAATTATTACATCTCTTGATAATTTTATACCACTATTATGATAAAATACACAATTTTTTTTTTTTACAGATAAAATCATGGCTGAATCTAAGAAAAAATGTAGATAATATAATATTGAATATTTAAACTATGGTTTCATTCAGTCACTTACAAACAATACATTACTGATGTGCTTGATTTGCCAAGAAGTTTTCCAGGGGAGCTATGTTTTTTTTTTTTTTTTTTTTTTTTTTTTTTTTTTTTTTTTTTTTTTTTTTTTTTTTTTTTTTTTTTTTTTTTTTTTTTTAAGAGAGCAATAGGCCAAATAAATTTGGGAACTTCTGCTCTAGATCATTAGAAAAAAGAATTAGTGAGCATAAAGAAGATATTGAACATGGTTTGGAAAAAACAGCATCAGGACAATGAACTTTATATTAAAATACTTTACTTCATACTGCTCTAACCGGTTAAATTTGTAATGTTTTGGAAGCTATAGCACCATTGAGCAGACCAAAAATAACACCAAAATTCGTAAAACAAACTTTTATTGAGGAACGTTTTCGGTGTTAGCACACCATCATCAGCTCTTACACTTAAGAGTTTTTTCATAAACAACATTTGAATATCAAACTTTATACTAAAAAAAGCAAAAAGTTCGATATTCGAATGTTGTTTATGAAATAATTTTATTTTTTCACAACTTCTCGTTCCATATATGAGATCACAGAAAATATAATTTTTTTTAATATGAAATCTTAGCTATAGAATGAAATAGTTGATATTTTTAGATAACCATAACTCCTCGGAACAAAACAAGCCATGAAAAAAAAATTCTGTTGGAATTTCCAGAACATACGAGGGTCGGCTGATAAGTCCCGGGCCTGAAACATAGATGGTGCCACTAATGTAATTTTGTGCTGGCATTCTGTAATACTATCTTTAACTAGTTTATATAAACAGTTTTAGGTCAGCAGTTTTGTTAGCATTTGTTTGACAGTGTTTTGATCAAGATGTTATCGAGATTTTTATGAAAATGGAAGATTTGGAAAAACATGCGGTTATAAAATACTTTCATATAAATGGTTTAACGCCTTCTGAAATCAAAAAGGAAATGGACAACACATTAAAAGACTCTTCTCCGTCATATACAACAGTGAAAAGGTGGGTTTCTGAATTTAAAATGGGTGGTACGAGCATGAAAGATGAGCCCCATGGAAGTGACAACTCCTGAAATGATTGAAAAAATCCATAAAATCATGCTGGAAGACCACAGATTAAAGTTGTCTGAGATAGTGGAGGCTGTAAAAATATCAAAAGAATGTGCAGGTAATATTTTAAATAATATTTTGGGTATGCACAAGCTCTTCGCAAGATGGGTGCCACACTTGCTTACACCTGAGCAAAAGTTGAGGCAGAAAATCACTTCAAGTGAGAATTTGGAGCTCTACCAGCGAAATCCCAATGAATTTTTGTGTTGTTTTGTAACTATGGATGAGACTTGGGTTCATCATTACACTCCTGAAAACAAAGAACAGTCAAAACAGTGGACAGCAACCAGTGAACCAACTCCAAAGAAGGCAAAAGTCAATTCTGTCAGCTAACAAGGTTATGGCGAGTGTTTGAGGATGCAAAAGGAATTATTTTTATTGATTACCTTGAAAAGGGTAAAAGTATCACTAGTGAGTACTATGCAAATTTATTGCAGCGTTTGAGCGACGAAGTAAAGAAAAAATGACCACATCTAGAGAAAAAAAAATCTTGTTTCACCATGACAATGCACCAGCACATTCGTTAATTGTTGCAATGGCTAAAATTAACGAATTAAAATTCGAATTGCTTCCCCATCTACCTTATTCACCGGATTTAGCACCCAGCGACTACCACCTGTTTCCTAACCTCAAAAAATGGCTTGGTGAACGACGATTTGAGAGCAACGAGGCAGTTATTAATGCTGTAAATAGCTATTTTGAGGAGCTTGACATTTTGCATTATATAGATGGTATAACTAAATTAGAGCACCGATATGAAAAATGTATTAGCCTTTCTGGTGATTATGTTGAGAAATAAAACCAAAAAAAATTTTTTAAATGTCGTTTTCATTGTCAGGCCCGGGACTTATCAGCTGACTCTCGTATAAAAACAAAGAGTTACATAACTTTTGTTGATTGAAGTATAATTATTAAAAAATTGCATATATTCAAGGAAATAGTTTCATGTTTATTAATATTTCATATTTATTAACTTGTTCTTACATCATTTGGGCAATTTTTAGTGGTTCCTTTTATAAATTTTTTAATATATATTAAAAAAGCCTAATATATACAAAATTTTGAAGCCTCAAATTTTGTCATTGTGTCCTATTGAATATTTTTCTTGATTATATTTGTCAGATTAATATCTATCTTAGAAAGAAAGTTACAGCAAGTTAAATTTGGGTTATGATAATAAGAGTCAGTAAGTAATTACTGCACTTTGTATGAAGTCACTATCATGCTTCTTAATTAAATAAATTACAGAAATGGTTTATCATCACATGAAGAAAATATATCAATTATTTAATTTAATATAAATTTTATAAAGCAAACAATAAATTCTATTCTTCTTATGTACTCTATTTCATTTAGGTAACAAAAAAAAAACAAGTCAAAATGATATTTTTCTTGCTTTAAATGATGCAAATGTATTAATCCTGTGTAATTGTGTGTTCTCTGGTAATTTTGATTTATTTTATATTTAAGAGATTATTATTTTTCTGCTAATTTTGGACATCAGATTTGTGCTTAATTTTATAACTTCATGTAAATATGCATCCATTCACTGACCTAATCAATTTAGAACTGCCTTAAATATTTTCCATCTTGTAATTTACTGATTTATTTTTTTTCAAAAATACCAAAACATTTACCAAAAGACTATTTTATACATATTTGAACTAAATTTAGTATTAAACTAACTAAAACTATATCAAAATAATGTGACAATACTATACGTATATTTTTCCAATATAACACTATAAAAAGCACTAAATTAGTCAAAAAAACACTAATCAATGCTATGCATAGATCTGTTTAGGATCTTTATATGCATATATAAAGATTCTAAACAGATAGCAGCCCATCAATTTCATTTTCACATGGGCCCATTCAATTCTTGATGCACCAATGCTTATTATTATTCTATAGTGGAAATTTTGGCTCTAAAGTGAGAATAGTAAAATAATATAGCTAAAATTTAGTGATAATTTTATGATATAATAATAATAATTGTGGTATATCCAGCTGAAAAATAATATACATTTATTGTATATTGTAAATGATATAGATAATAATTCTTTCACTTCTTTTATTTAATATTCATTTCATTATATGAAATATTTATTAGATAAGATTTCAATGAATATTAAAATATACTCTATAAAAAAATAAATCGTATCTTTCTTCTCACATGGAAATCATATTTTCATCTTGGATGTTTCTTTTTAGCTTAACTGATAAAATTTTATTCATATTTGAAAACATTATATCTCTTTTTTCTTTTAGTTGTGTTTAGTAAGTTCCCTATTTACACAGTTAATTCATTTGGAAAATTTCCATGTAAAATGAAAATTATATAATTCTAACAATACTTGAACTTATATATACAAATACATGCCTTTATAAACAGAATTGCTATATAAAATTAATAAGCATACTATGACCATGGATAAATATATAAATTTAAAGCCATAACTATTATTGTTATAAAAAAATAAATTGTTTTATTTGAATTTTTGTAGAAATCCAACATAAATAATAAGACCCGCACATCTGTGTATCTCTGAAATTGTGGAACTTGTAACCATGTAAATAGAAAACCAACCATATTAATATTTTTCATTTACTTGCAAAGTCACATCTTTACTGTTATAAATTGCAAGTTTTGGAGCATTTCAGATTGTTTACTTAGAAATAACTAATATAATAAACTCTCCATATCCACAAACTTAAATTATGTAAATTTGCTTATTTAAGATAAAATATAGGCATATCTAACTTTAAGGCACTTCACCAATACAGCACTTATCAATTATATTCCATGTTTTTATTTTATATCTCAAAATAAAAATTTTCTACAAAATAATTCTTACAATTATTATTCTAAGAATTATTTTGTAGAAAATTTAAATTTGATATATAAAAAATAAAATCATATGTGTTAATTTATTCTGAATTAAAACAAGCCTTTATAGCAGGAAAAAAACTTTTATTAACAAACAGTAAAATGTTTTTGGTCTATTATAAGACCCACATTAGTACAAAAATGATGAATAGAAATGGACCCACGATTATGTACTGATGTGGGTCTTATAATAGACCAAAAACATTTTACTGTTTGTTAATAAAAGTTTTTTTCCTGCTATAAAGGCTTGTTTTAACTCAGAATTAATTAGGAAGCAGGTTGAAGTTTATTTATTTATATTTTATGTGTTAATTTATGTTTTCTAAGAATAATTTTAACATAAATTAACACATAGATGGGCTGGGCCTGAAATCATCCTGAAAAACTGAAGATGTGAGATCTTGAATCAAACAAGGATCTCTTCTAGGTGATATATGAATACTTTAAAACATGGCTATCTAGCTAAGTTTTTCAGGCCTAGTGATATTGTTCATTTAATGATGTGTAGATATGTTTTTAGACATTTATATATATTAAAAAATAAAAAAAAGGCTTTGATTCATTTTATAGTAGTGGTCTGGAATATAATTGCCACAAAAACAAGATAAGTTTATGCCCATAAACAGAGATCGATCTATTTTTAGTGAGTAAACATGATGATAACCACTGTACATCATCATCAGTTAATATTAAATGGAAATGTATTGATATTTCTGATTGACAATCTATGCATTTTAATTAAAAATTATTCCATGTTTTATAAATGATCAGAATTATTAAAAAATGCACAGACTGTTAATCAAGCAAAAAAGCCTGATTAACAATCTGTGCATTTTCTGATTATTTATTAAACATGGAATAATTTTTAATATATAGAATAATTTTATTTTACATCATATTTATGTTCCTGGCAACTGTGTACACAATGATTGACTTTCCATTCTTGTCAGTTGCAGCAAAGGTTTTTGTAAACTTTGTTAAATATTTTGTTCAGATTGGGAAATGAAGGAAGCTTTAAATATTTCTTTTGAAATTTTCTGCTAAATAAACACTTCAATAAAATTATATCATAAAGAAATATGACTAGATGCAATGTAATATGAATATGTTATGCTCTCTATTCAGCTTTTTCTTCATATTATTTCACAACATTTCAATGTTATAAGAATACAAATGTGTCTAAATGGCCATATTTGTTCGAAAAATGAACTACCGTAGATTTATCACATTGTTCTATTGCTTGAAAGTTAGGGATTGGCTTATATAAGAGTCAAATTTTTGCTAATTTTTAAATTCTGAAGTTAGAGAGCAGACATATACAGGTACAGCTCAGTTCAATGAGGTTTTCACCTCGAAGGGGCACGAACGGCTATCGGGCAATACTCAATTGGAGACAGATTAGTCACTACAGCACTGTGCATCACCATTTGCTCATCAGATGATTCAATTGCGCCGTATCCAACGCAACAAGGTATTAACGTAACAGTCGAGCAATATCGTTTGTTATGTAATAAAGCAATTAGAACCGAAACTTACGATTTATTAATGTTACCTGCATCCATACTAATATTAATGTAAGGGAAAATCACTGATGTCTTATGAAAAGTTTGTGACTAAATAAGTCATAAGCAAATCGGTTACTGCACCCTGAATTATGGTATTGTTTTCTCGGTAATTTGACTGATAGCTATGAATACAAAAGTGTTCTGTGTATACGCTAGTGTTCAGGACATGTAATTGTTACATATTCTATTACTTATTGGTCCCGTGTAACATATTTAAAAATCTCGTCCTGCCGTGTGTAGCTGTTTCTTGCCTATTAATAATCATCTCAATAAAAAAACCATGTAAAATTTATCTATCGCATCTAAATCGTCAAAATTTTATATTTCCAGTAATCT
>AYEL01078441.1:0-35448 GCA_000484575.1 Olivierus martensii
TAGTGTAGATTCTAAAATAAGATGGAAACCCTAAGATGTTTTGCTTTGCGTATGGTTCTTGTATGAGAATGACATGTATGTTGTTATCATGTATGTATTTGACCAAGTGATTAGTTGCCGCAGAAGATCTGTCTAAATTGACCTGTAATATATTTATGTGGCGCATTAATACTGTGTGTGTGCATCAGCAAGCTGACACTGGTACCTAAAGAAGGGACAATGACAATGAGATTTCATCCTTCAATAAGGCAAATTGACATTAAATGATTATCTGGTCTAAAAGATATTTTCCAAGTGTCCAATGAAATTCGTCAGCCAAACTGTTGGGCGGAATCTAGATATAAACAAAGAGTAACATTGGATACAAGTGAGAACACCTATTCAAAGTGTTTAGATATAGTATCGGTGCAATCTTTCAAGTTAGACTAATTGAATTTAGAACTCTGATCTTTCGGAACATCAAAATTTTAGACTTATCAGGCTTTTTGTAAGAAATGTCTAAATTTTATATGTTTGGAATAAAGAAACTAAATCACTTTGTTTATACAGCGGATTCGATGCCTGTGTAACTTTTTACTATTGCTTTTCTCCACAAGCAACCAATTTGCTTATGACTTATTTAGTCACAAACTTTTCGTAAGACATCAGTGATTTTCCCTTACATTAATATTAGTATGAATGCAGGAAACATTAATAAATCCTAAGTTTCGGGAAAGTTTGCTGCGGTCACAATTCATATTTATAATCGGTCATTAACGTTATTTTATAGTAATAAAAATAACAATTATCCCATTTTAGTTTTAACCTGAATGCTGGTTACGTAATACCTCGTTGCGTTGGATACGGCGCAATGGAATCGTCTGATGAGCAAATGGCGATGCACGGTGCTGTAGTGACTAATCCGTCTCCGTTTGAGTATTGCCCGATAGTCGTTCGTGCCCCTTCGAGGTGAAAACCTCATTGAACTGAGCTGTACATATAGCATTTCCCTGAACATATTTATAGTATTCAATTTATAAATGTGTCCAAGAAAATAAGATATAGCTTTAGTTGGAAGATATTAGGTACAGGATGTTGATGTTAAATAGGATAAAGCTAAGATAATCAAAATCTATACTAAGTGTACACACTGTAAAAAGGCAAAGCCCAATTGCTATTGTAGAACATATTAGATATAGAAATATGATTAATGACTACCCATTGGAGGATTTCTCCAATTTATGGCTTTATTCCATTGAGCTAATTCTTTATCTGACATTTAGATAACTTAATATCTTTAAAGGAACATGAATAAGGATTTATGGTTTTTAAAATATGCTTTATGTTTGAGTTGTTCTCTCTAATGCAAATGGAACTCTTTTCCATTTTGCTTGGCAAAAGAATAGAAATATGAAAATCTACAAGGGCGATTCAATAAGTAAGTTATAAATCGTGATTGAAAAGAAATGAATGGAGATAAAGAACTATAGTTCGATATAGTCAAGGTTGTTCACTCTGCCACTTCGAACTATAGTTCCTTAAAGTTAAAACGTTTTTCTTTCATCGATATTTTTGTCAAAACAAGTTTAGCCACTATTACAGAAATTATGGATCAGTTTATACAAAATGAAACTATTACGGAAATTATGGATCAGTTTATACAAAATGATCCAAATTAATAGAAGTTCAAAGGCAAGATGAAGTGTCATGGGTTACAATGTCTAGTTATTGACAAGCTCAAAGGCAAGACGAAGTGTCATGGATGCGAAGTCTCGCTATCGACAATTGCTTGCCGAACGAAAGAGGAAAACGACGTTAAATGACTTCTTAGCAAAAAACAAAAAGTGTCAGATAAGGAAGAACTTTCCTCATCCAAACAAATTATTTATTCGAATATTTTTGATTTCCATAAAAGATTTATGAATACAAATAGACGTTAGCAATAAAAATGTCTATAATTAATGTAACACAGTAGTAATAATACATGTTACAAACTAAATAAAAATGGTACGTATATTTTTTTATTCTCTGTCCTGTTTCACCTTTCCCATTATTTACGTGTTAGGATGACATCGTTTAACGCTGTTTCATTTAGCGCTTGGTTTTGTTAGAACGTATCCCCCGCGTTAAACGAGGTCTTACTGTACTTAAGTAAATTAAGATTAAAAAAACTACATATTCTATTACACGAAATTTCTATTGTTACTGTACATTATGAAGTATTGTTTAGAGTTTATTATTTTCGAGTAATATATATATTGTTCAGTATGACTTTAAAAATATTTAATTATATATTTTGAACAGTACATTGGACTTATATATTTTTACATCTAAAAGTATATCATATATTGTGTGAAGTATTACAGTTTTTACATAATATAAATTTTAACTAAATTTTATCTCGATTCAATATTTTTAGCTATTAATAGAACTTCTATTACAGTTCAAAATATCCCATTTTATAACTCAACTATAGTATATCTTATTAAACTTTTATTTCAAACGATAAGTTTGATGAAAATATTTGTTTTTACTATACCGTACCCAGATTATTTCTATCATTTTATATTTACTATGATTGGAAAATAATCTGAGTACAGAAATAAGCCTTCTAAAATATAAACTAATTATACTATAATGCCTTATCGTAATTACGCAAATGAATCATAATCATTATAAAATATGAAAAGTCTATTTTAATTAATTCATTTAAGCATCTTGCTCTTTTGTGTGTCCAGATTATTTGAGCAATCATTTCAGACTGATAGTGAAAATAAAAATCATCATCTTTTCAAACAAAAGTTTGGTAAATTATAAAATATAATAAATCACAAAATATTTTCATATCGTTACTATAACTTCTGGATAGAAGTTAATTTTAATAAAAATTGGCATGTATAGAACAGAATGCAACATCAATTTATTTTTAGGTGTAAAGATAAAGAATCCAATATATTGTTTCAAAAATACGATATTATATTAAAGACATAATGAAAATGTATAGTATTATGGAGTAATGTATACATTATATAGTATTCAATAATAAGTCCTTTTTAAAGTAAAGAACAGAAAATTCATGTATTAGAAAATATGATTTTCCATTCTTCTTTTACTTCAAAAAGTACAGGTTGAATATTCCCAATCTGAAATATCTGGGACCGAGTGTAATTCAGATGGATTTTTCTGGATTTTGGAATAAATGAGAGTGAAATTGAAGAAATAAGAGAAAAAAAAAGTCTCAGAAACTCCTTTTTATGCGACATAAATAAGAATATAAATACAATAAACAATGTATATGTATTTCTTTACCATCTTTGGAAAAATCTATGATATAGGGTTATCATTATCAGACATTTTAAATTTTTTAACGATATTAAAAAAACAACAACAAAAAATAATCAGTAATGGAAAAATTATTGCATTACCCTATAATTTCGTCAGAATTTATAAATATTTACTGGAATTATTGTCTCAGAACCATAAACTAGGAAAATACTGGATAAAACCTAGGTAAAAAATTAGCTAAATACTAAGAACATACTTCTTTGTTTTTCTGACTAAAAATATCTAATTATCTTATTGGGTCCACTTTGAAATTGTTACAATATAATTTGGAACAGGCCATTTGATTCATAACTATAATTCAGTAATGCATATCCAGTTGTGATGTATTAAGTGGCCCATTAAATATTTTAATGTTATTTGCATTGTTTGCTATTATTGAACATCCCTAGTACTACAGCATTTCCATAAATGACTGCTAGAAGCTGAATATGCTACTTATGAATACTATACAATAATTTTTTCACTACTGTAGTCATAGGCAATCTCGCATTCGCAATATTTGATGGTTTACTGAAATAAGTGTATGACATGCTTGCATGCACTCTTTCATCATCTTTCATGGCATAAACCGGTGGCTTTCAAACTTTGTATCAGCGCCCCCTTTTTCATAACTACTTGGTATGTCCCCTCATTTTCATAGCAGTCTAATTTTATAAATACTTTCTACTTACAGTTTAATATTACAAAAATTTAATGCAAGGGGTACTTGTTTTTCGGCCCAATTCTCTCAAATCGGAAGTAATTGAAAATATTGCAATTCTTTTTCAATCACTAAACGAGATCGATATTTTTGTCTTTTAAAACAGCTACAGCAGAAAGTTTCTGGGTACTGAATATTTATAACCCTTTTGTTGATTCTTTTTTTACATCAATTTGAATTTTTTTTGTTTGTTTGTTTGTCTCAAAAATGATGTTTTTGTTAATTCTTGCACCCCCTTGGAATAGACACGCGCCGCACATTTTGGATAACACTGGCATAAACTGTAATCATAATCTATCACAAAGGGTTCATTTGTGAAAGCAAAGTTATGGATTTCTGAATATTTCAGGTTGGCAAATTAGGATATTTTACATATATTTATTATCGAATAACGTATATCAATATTACATTGTTGCGAAGGCAGCAGGACAAGATCATCATAAAATAAAAAAAAAGATACAATCACAGCAATCAAAATAAATTTATCTTGGTATCCAAACCTAGCAATATTTTTAAAATCTTTAATTTTCCAGTTTTATGAAGTTTTTTAAAAAATGTAGTACAGATTACATAAGTTAGGATGTTATTAAGAATAAACATAAAGCATATACAGGGTGATTCAAAAAGGTTGTGCCAAAATTTATAACTTATAGAGGATAAAATTCGAGTAAAAAAGTCTAGTCGCATTTTTTTTTATTTGAGGCTCCGTTTAAAAGATAACGCGAAAGTTTTGTGACGTCATTTCCGGTTCAGTCAAAAATTATTTTTTATATATGTTTATTTGCATCCTATATAACATATAGTCAGAAAGAGAAAATGTTTTAATAAATTTATATTAGAATTTATTATGTGCTTTTTTAAGTTAAAATTTATGAATTCGATTAAATTTCAATACATTTTAACCTAATCATTTAATAAAAAATTAACAATAATTTTAATATGTTAAAATTTATTATTTACATAATATCTAAATATAATTATAGAAGGTTCTGAAGGATATAAACTTCGTGCAATGTAATCTATCAAGTCATATTCCTGTGCTTACGATAATCTATTTTCCCAAAAGGAAAGATCACGATGTTTCCAATATTAGACGATTGATAGATTTTAGGAAATTTCGAATTATTAAAATATTTACTATTGTAAATTAATTGGAAATATAAGGAAAATTATATTCTTAAACGATTTCTGCAGATAATTATTAACAAGAGGTTTCTCGTTAGTTTCCGAAGTGTGGAACTGCAGATCGATCTAAACCAATTTCCCAGTTGATTTCTCTATATTATACCATCATTTCTGGATTATACATTCCATCAGTCCAAGTATTAAAAGTATCTTAAAGCTGGAAAGTAATCAAAATAATTAATAATAATAGATTGGTTAAAACAATGGTCATTGTAAATGTTACATGAACTGTAAAATTAAAACTAGAGTGTACTTAATATTTATTTTGCAAAGATTGTTGGAGAATGCACTTGTATTGTGGATAACCCAAGTGAATGAGAAGCACGGTGCAGTGACAGATGAAATCATAAAAGAACAGGAAAGAATTTTTGGAGATAAATTTAACATTGAAAACTTTTCTTATAGTAATGGATGGTTACAAATGAAATTTAATTAAATGAAACAATGACATTCTAGTCTATACGTGTTTTCTCACATGTTACCATAAACCACCACCCTCCTTTACCGCCAGAGAGGACCTTCGAACCGATGGTGGCGGCTTAAAGAGGTTTGACTGTATATATTTTCTATTTCTTTTAAAAAAAATTAAAAATATCATGCGCCATAAATGGTACGCCAGGACCGAAAGGTCATTCATTTTCGAAAATGATTATTTTCAAAACTTAAATTGCTGTTCGAAAATTAATGCTGCGTTCGTAACACAATTACATTTCATTCATCGATATACAGTATATGGTTTCATTTAAATCAGGGGTGGGCAACCTTTTTTTTTGTAGGGGGCGTATAGAAAGATTTATGGTGGGCCGCGGGCCAAAACAAAAACAATTGATAATAATGATATTTATTTAAAAAAAAGAAGGTACAGATATGTAAGTATATATAGCGTTGGTATTAGATATAATTATGTGGCCCGCGGGCCGGAGACTACCCACCCCTAATTTATATAATTAATCGCTAATTTAATAAACAACCTGTTCTCGATGCTCTAAATTTTTAGGATAGTTTTTTTTTTAAGTAGTTAAAATTTATAAATGATTTTAAAAATGCAAATAAATATATATTAAAAATAATTTTTGACTGAACTGGAAATGACGTCACAAAACTTTTACCCGTTATATCTTTTAAACGGAGCCTCAAATCAAAATTACTCGGAATTTTATCTCTACAAGTCTGTATATTTTGACGCAACCTTTTTGAATCACTATATATATTGAAATCTAAGTACAACATCATAGAATTCTTACACATCTACAGTTTTTTTAATTAATTAAAGAAGATCAAATACACTATCAAAAATTAACAATATGACAGGTTTTATAATATTCAACACAAATATTTCCTAGCAAAATGCTACAATCTTTCCAACAAAATATCATATATTGACTGCAAACATTAATAAATTTCTTGAAATAAAAACTGAAAGGAATGAGGATTTCAATGCTATTGGAATTCCAATCCAACAGCATGAAATCTTTAAAAATCCATAAATTAATTCATAATACTGTATATATTTCCTGACGCAAAATTAATAAATAGAAAATAAAAAACTAATCAGGATAAAAATTTTTATTCTATTAAAAAACTCAAGAAATAAATTTTTTTCTCCTGATTGGATTTTCCTGTTTGTTTTGTTGTCTATTTTCCTTAAGTTACTTGTTTTTCAAAAACTAATATTGTTTAATATTTTTTTTATAAATAACATAATTTATGATTTATAAATTTACATAATAATAATGTTTAATATTTATCATTGACATAATAATGATTGTGCAAATGAGCTAAGTGCTCAAATGGTCCTCATTCCATTTATATAATGACATAAGTTCCACTTTGATCAAACTTAACCTTATCATGAAAAAAATGGCTGCTTCCACTATCAGCATATATTTATGACTTATAAATAAAACATTTATTTAATTTTCTTCATTTTAAAATGTTAATAAAATGCAAGTAAAACGATGTAATATTGCATTAAGCATATTGGAAACTATTAGATTCTTCACAAAATATGCTTAGATAATCAGGTCAATCTTTCATCTGGAACAGTCTAAGCTTTTATGATTAATTCTATACTTAATGTGCAAGTTTAATGTCAATTTGCATGCTATAGAAAAATATTTCAGTATAATCATTTATAAGAATTTTAATTATTTTTTTTACACAAACAGTCTTATGTGATCAATTTGTCCTATAGCTTTTACCTTAGAACAAAATCATTGTAAAAAGTGAAAAGATTTATTCAAGTCAAAAAAAATTGTACTACCATGAAGTTCACTAGTTATGATCAAAGCATGATAAAAGATAAAATATTTTTATTATATAATCAGAATTGTGGAGACCTTTTAGTATGAATCATAAAAAAAATGAGAAATGGTTATCCTTCTTAAAATCAGTAGCTAATATTGTAACAAGAAATCCTTAACAAAACAACAAAAATTGTAATAAAATTGCTCCTCGTCACACTATTTACACTAGGGCTGGCCTGGACACCAGCAAAGTGTTTGCATGGGGCAGCATTTTGCAAAAATTAATTCATAAATAATTAATAAAAATAAAAAACTATATAAACTGATATGATAATTTTTTTTTAAATTCAATACTTGTATTCATATTCATAATTTAGATATTTTTGTATATGTTACAGGACAAACCCGAATTTAAGAAATACATTCAGCCCTCGATTTACACGGTAGATACGTTCCTGGAAAAATCGTGCGAACCGTAACCGTGTAAAACGAGACACAGTATTCATACAAAATAGAAGAATATGTTCAATTAAACTGTAAACCGTGTAAATCTATCTATAAAAGATAATGAAGAGTCGAGGATATGTTTTTTATAACCGTGTAGAAGATAATGAAAAGTCGAGGATATGTTCTTTATAACCGTGTAAAATGAGATAAAGATTAAAGGAAAAAAGGGGATTGGTTCATTAATTTTTAGACACAATATAATGCTTATACTTTTTCAATTTATTTTTGAAAATGAAAACATAAAAGGGGATTGGTTCATTAATTTTTAGAGACAATTTAATGCTTATACTTTTTTGAGAGACAATTTAATGCTTATACTTTTTCTTTTATTTTTATAAATGAAAGCATAAACATTAATTAACATCGAATACGATACAAAAAACAAATTAATAATATTCCGTATAAATAAAAACAATAAAAGCATTCAAACATAAATAGGCGAGCTTTACAATTTATTTTTGAAAATGTAAACATAAACATTAATTAATATCGAATACGGTACAAAAAAAAAAACAAATAAACAATATTCTGTACAAATAAAAACAATAAAAGCGTTCAAACATGAATAGGAGAGCTGCAAGCCTGAGTTGAGTTTAGTTGAACTGCGAGACTTGGACAGTAAAAGTTAATAGTGAGCAATAAATTGTGAAAGCGAAAGTGGACTAAGAACTGTGAGTTATTCTGAATTAAAGACATAGATTAGTGTTATATGAAATAATTATCGGATTTTGTATTGAATTTAGTTATAGTGAAACAAGATTATTTTGTTTTGTGTGTAAATAAATTGAACTATATGAAATATAGCTGTATTCACTCTTTATTAATCTCTACGTACTCGTAAACCCACAAACCATGACAATATGATACTCTTTTAATTTATAAACGGCATAATGCAAAATAATCAAAATAAAACCCCAAAAAATTTTTTTGTTTTTCATTTAAAAACCATGTAAAAGCGAAACCATGTAAATCGAGGGCTAGGTGTACATCTCAAACCTAGTGATGCATTTTTCTTGTGGAGGTATAGCATCCATTGGAAAGACAGTATCAGCTATGATTGTGCCAGCAGTGGTGTTGAAATATAGTAGCCCATCATATCCCATTTTTGTCAATTTTTCTTAACACAAACCTTTAAGTAATTGCTATCTATCTTTCCATTGGTTACACACTTATAGTGTGTGCGCTCCAGCCGTCTGTCACCTGATGAAAGAGTAGATAGAACTGACCTGATGTCTTTGATTAATCAGCTGTCTATACAGCTGATTAACTCGACGAACTCGTAAACCCACAAAATGTGACAATATGATAATCTTTTAATTTATAAATGGCATAATGCAAAACAATCAAAAGTAAAACCCAAAATTTTTTTTTGTTTTCATTTAAAAACTGTGTGAATTGAGTGTCGTACAAATCGAGGGCTAGGTGTACTAGAATTTACTAGTCAAAACTAGAACGTCCTAACGCTGGTCGGACGTTCTAGAATCTCCTAGGCCAAATGCGAAATGCTGAATATTTCTTATTCAAAGTCCGGAATTTCTAGTTTTTCCTAGTCAAAATATTTCTTATTCAAAGTCCAGAATTTCTAGTTTTTCCTAGTCAAAACCCAAATTTTGGAGCCCCGAACATTTTTTATTCAAAGTTCGGAATTTCTAGTTTTTCCTAGTCAAAACCCGAAGTGTGAACAGTTAAACCAAAAGTCTTCATTTCTTATGTATTCCTGCTCAGAGTTCGATATTTGCTCTTCATTTCTTATGTATTCCCGCTCAGAATTCGATATTTGCCAGCAGCTTTTCATGTATTCCCGCTCAGAGTTCGATATTTGGCAGCAGAAATGTTTTTTAGAGAATATCCACGCGGATAAACAAATCTCATTGAGGAAGGCTGCAATCTGCGCCAGTGGAACATGTACTTAGGACTAAACCTGCATTCAACGCACAAAGCATTATGTAGCTAAATTGTTTGTGCCAAAAAAATAACATTTTGTGTAATTTTAAATGCCATAAAAATTTACCTTGCAAAAATAAATAAGAGGTATCCAATGATGTTTTTTATTTTTGTATTTACGGTAATACCGTGAATACAAAAATTGTTTGGTTAATTGATTAAAAACGTGAATTCTTTAAAAACTTATTACAGTATAATGAACTTAATGCATATTTATTATTCGACAGAAAATAACAATTTTATTGCTATTTTCTGTTGAGGAAATGAAATAAAACAAATTGAAAATTATTTAATTTTTTAATAGGTTAAAAATCATAAAAAGTTATTTATAAATACTTACATTTTTCGTTAACAGATGGTAGTACCTAACTGAGTAAACGACTTACTGTAATTTTTCCAATAATTCAAAATAATATTGTCAGATGGCGCTATATGTACTATTAAGCCAATGGTTCTCAACCTTTTTTTTCTGTTGAGGAACACATTTTAATATTTTAAAATTTGGCGACACATTTAAATATTTTAAATGATAATTTAGATTTAACAACGAATTTTTATTAACAGATTACTTTATTTATTCTTATTACATTCCGATTACATACATACTCATACACGAGATCATTAAATGGCGGCCCTTATTAAATTATAGTGCCACCTGCAGATTTTATCTTTTTACAGAAACTATAATTTTAATTTAATTTTTATCCCTTAATTTTTAAATTATGAATGACAAAAAATTTTTGCTATCGCAGAAATTCGAGGATTAGGTTTTTCTAACGATACCCTATTTATAGGAATCGGTAGCACTGTAAAAGGGATAGCCAGCCAACCACGTTTCACTATTAACATATATGATTCATATAATTACATATATATGTAAAACTGTAAAAAGGATAGCCAGCCAACCACGTTTCACTATTAACATATATGATTCATATAATTACATATATATGTTACAGGACAAACCCGAATTTAGGAAATACTAGGCTTCTCTAAATAAATTAATTTTGAAACAGCATTTTACTTGTAGACTTCATTATATCTGTAGAAATAGGTCTCAAGAGGAAAGAGGAAAGCAAATAAGACAAATGTATATGTTACAGGACAAACTCGAATTTAGGAAAAACTAGAATTTCCTAGTCAAAACTAGAACGTCCTAACGCTGGTCGGACGTTCTAGAATTTCCTAGGCCGAACGCGAAATGCCGAATATTTCTTAGGAATTTCTAGTTTTTCCTAGTCAAAACCCGAAGTGGCAAACAGTTAAAACAAAACTCTTCATTTCTCATGTATTCCTCAGAGTTCGATATTTGCCAGCAGAATGTTTTTAGAGAATATCAGCACGGATAAACAAATCTCATTGAGGAAGACTGCAATCTGCGTCAGTGGAACACGTACTTAGGACTAAACCCGCATTCAACGCAGGAAGCATTATGTAGCTAAATTATGTTCGTGCCAAAAGAATAACATTTTGTGTAATTCTAAATTCCATAAATATTTACCTTACAAAAATAAATAAGAGGTATCTAGTTGTGTTTTTCTATTTTTGTATTTACGGTAATACCGTGAATACAAAAATTGTTGGTTAATTGATTAAAAACAAGCTATGTTCGTGCCAAAAGAATAACATTTTGTGTAATTCTAAATGCCATAAAAATTTACCTTACAAAAATAAACAAGAGGTATCTAGTGGTGTTTTTTTATTTTTATATTTACAGTAATACCGTGAATACAAAAATTGTTGGTTAATTGATTAAAAACGTGAATTCATTAAAAACTTCATTATTAATGAACTTAATGCATATTTTATTATTGACAGGAAATAACAATTTTATTGCTATTTTCTTTTGAGGAAATGAAATAAAACAAATTGAAAGCACAGTTAACTCTCATAAATGATTACATAGTTGAGTTTAAAGAACTGAAATTGGCAATTTTTTTTTATGGACAAATATTTTAATATTTTTATTAGTCCAGGGGTTCCCAAAGTGCGGCCCGTGGGCCAAATGAGGCCCGCGATGTCAAATCATCAGCCATCTTGAATTCAAAGAGATAATTTACATTTTTACAAATTATGGACAAATATTTTAATATTTTTATTAGTGCATGAGTTCCCAAAGTGTAGCCCTCGGGTCAAATGCGGCCCTCAAACCCTAGAAATGCGGCCCGCGATGTCAAATCATCCGCCATCTTGATTTTGCGCATCTTAATGCCACGAAGTTTTGTGAAGATCCAAGAATAAATGAAATCACTATTATGTGAAAATTCTTTAAAAATTTTATAAATGAAACTATGATAGTTTTATTTTCATTTTCAATTTTACTTCAGAGCCACATGAATGAAACCAAAGAGCCACATGTGGCTCGCGAGCCGCAGTTTGCCGACCCGTTCTAGATCATCAGAGTTTTGCAAGATCAGCATAAGATAATATATATTAACTATTACCCATCAATACTGATATTTCAAGTTTAAGCTGTTATCTAGAATAACCATAAAAAGATTACATTATACAGTGGGTAATCGGTTAACGAACATAATCCGTTCCTAGAAAATGTTTTTTATCTGAACTGTTCGTTAACCGATCATCGATTTAACATAGGATTCTATGGGAATTTGATTAATTCGTTCCCACTCTCTTCAGATTGATGAATTTATTATTTCTTTCTTTTTTTATTTGAAATTAGTAAACCCGTTGAAGCTACGCCAGCAATAAAAGAATATGTCAATGATCGACGAATGATTTTTATAATTTAATTATTTTAAAATTTAATGCAATTATTAAGCATAATTACTTTATTATTAACAAAGTTTGTCTTATTAATTAAGAACATATTTCTTTATAAAATTAGTATAAATCTTTCTCTTTGTCTAACTTTTTATCGATTTGAACATATTTTTCCATAACACTTTTTTTGGCCTGCCATATATTTTGGAATTTATAATTTGGCCCACCTAGACAAAACTTTGGGAACACCTGTATTAGTCGAAGTTCAACATAAAGTACGAAATAAAAAATTTTAAAAATTGAAAAACATTCTTAAGTATCTCTTATTTATTTTTGCAAAGCAGGCTTTTGTGGCATTTAGAATTACACAAAATGTTATTCTTTTTGCACAAACATATTTTAGATACACAATGCGTCCTGCTTTAAAATAAGTTCTGATGATTTAAGTGAAGAATACTTTCATTCTGTCATGATGGGCATGTAATAAAGCAATTGGTTACCATCTTGGAGTATCCAGATTCAATTCTGAATTCCACACCTCCAGTTTTCTGGAAGAAGTTCAGACCAGCCCACCGCTAATTGTAAACTATATAGTTAAGAATATAAAAAGAATTTTGGCCTTTTTATCACAACAAATGAAAGACAAGACAAATTAATTATCAATTAATTTTATAATGATTAATCAAAACTTAATATTCTTATATTTAATGTAGAAATATTAAAATTTGGTCATTGGCATTACTGCATGGATGATATCATGCAAGACTTGCACATTTTCCACATAAAAGATGATGAATCCAAACCAAAATACTTAATTGGTAGTTATTCATATTTTGGAGATAAAAATTTTGCTAGCTTCAATTTTTACAGTTTAGGTATAACAGTTTATTTCAATTTGCATTAATATAATTAATAGAATACCTATTAATTTATTGATCATATCATTGATTAATAAATTTTAAAATCTGATTACTTTAATATTTGACTAATAGGCAAGATTAACCCAGGCCAATTAATTGGTAATCATTCAATTTGCTTACTGATGAAACTAACTGCCATTTCTATTTTGACTAGGTTTCTATTTATTTCATTTGGATTTCATTCTAGATCAGTGCTTCTCAAAGTGTGGGTCACATAACAAAATTTTGGGTCACAGAAATTTTAGCAAATGTTTTAATTTGTATTCCTAGTTTATATAAAACTCTCTATTCAGGATCACGAAAATATTTTCTTGGGTAAAAGAGGTTGCCAAGTGGAAAAGTTTGAGAAGTGATGTTCTAGATCAGGGGTCGGCAAACTTTTGAGACAGAAGAGCCAAACTTGCCCCTCACAACAATTGAGTCGTAGGTTGCATCAGCTTTTATATCGAGTGACGTACAGTTCCGTGTTGCTTCATTTACATAAATACACATAACAAGTTTAAATCTATTAGCTTACAGAGTTATCAATTCATGTCATCCTCTTTACAATTTAATACACGTAACAAGTTTAAATTTATTTGCTTACAGAGTTATTCATTCATGTCATCCTCTTTACAATTTAATGAACATCAATATGAGATCATTCTTACATTCTCATATCGGACCAGTGGTAAAGCCTTAATACAAGATCATTATTATATTCTCATATCGGATCAGTGGTAAACATATTTAGATTAGATGATGACGTCATTAAGGACAGCTCTTCCAGAGGATGGTTTCCAATTCCGTAACACGTGATAGCTAACTACTACGACGGGGAATGTGGAAGTAAGTCAACTCTTAAACTAAAATATAATACTTTAGATAATAATGAAAATAACGATAAATAATAAAACTGCATAATAAAATAAAATAGGACAGATCAGAATTAACTTCCTCACAATATGACTGTTTTTGTTTATAGAATAATTTATTTTCTGCAAAATCCTATGACACAACAATTGAAGTATAGAAAAAATATAACAAGAAATCATAATTATTGCTTACAGTATAAAAATGTTTTGATAAATTTATATATGAAATATTATAGTTTAAGAATTTGGAAAAAAATTGCATGATATTTATTTTTATAAAGCATTGTAGATACTCCTTGAATATTCAGACTATCTTATAAAATGATACAGAATGATAGATAATTATAAAAATAATAAATTTTCAAAAAAATTACATATCTGTGGAGTGCAGTTTCCAAAACATAGTACAGTCAAACTCTGATAAGATGCCACCATCTGTTTGGGGACGATTTCGGCAGTTAATCTGGGTTGGCAATTTATCAAAAACACATGTAATATAGAAATAAAAATGAACTCTGAATTTATTAAATTTAATAAAATACAGTACATTTATATTTTACATTCAAACTTAACATTTCCTAAAAAACTGTATACCTTACATTATAGTATATGTACTGATTATGTATAGTACTATATAGAAAACATGTCCATCTGCTGCTCTGATCCTCTACTTTGAGTTCACTGTAAAACACAATGTACACAGCTTACTGTACAGTATCCTTATTTGCTCAGTACATAATGTAATAAATGATTGAAACAATCTGGTTCTTACTATCTTAAATTTCTACAACCTAGATGTGAACCAATCCATACACATGATTAACCATTAACTCCATTTCTCCCACCTGCTTGTTACAAATGAAACTAGAGAGCTTTTAATACTGTATATACAGTACTGATGAACTTCAGGATATAAGTCATTTTACATGGCCTTGGCAGATTAACAAGGACAAATACAATACCAAAAGGAATATTTGCTGATTTCGATGTTTCTACTGGCAGATGGAGTCTTATTGAGGTTTGCCTGTTCCATTAACATAGGGAAGATCGGTTCTGCCAAAGTTCTTGGCTGTCAGCGAGGATGGCAGCTTAATGGGGGGGATCTTATCAGAGTTTGACTGTATATACTTTGAATGGAATTATTGATTAATGCTTTCTAAAATGATGGGATAATAGGAGAGATGAGTTTTTAACTCAACTCAAAAGAAATGACTCGAATTTAAAAGAAAAATTTTTTATACATCATTGTTGATATATTTTATAGATGCAACCTTTAGAAACTAAATCCTATTTTTCAACATAGTTATTTCTATAGATAAAAAAATGAGAAAAAGATTTTGCTTTTTTCCATCTTAAAATAAATATCTATATACTTTCATGATAAAGCATAGTACAAATTTCATTATGGCCACAAGAGATTTGTCATTATTAAATTTAGTACCATGAAGGCTGTTCTTCACTCTACTGGATCAAAATGCCAACCATTTACTTTTGTTTTCAAATATAGCACAAACATGCATATATCTTCATTAATTTTGTCACATACAAATCATGAGTTTTACTGCATGATATATGGGCATATACTCCAAAATGGCAAAAAGTAGTAGAAAATGAATTTATAGAAACATAGATTAATGATTCTAATGATATATGTGTGATCTGAAAAATATAAAAGTTATAGAAAATGCAACAATGAAAAAGTTTAAAGACTCTTTTTAAATTGTGGGGCATTATTTTTGGTATGATGACAAACACTCCTTCTTTAGAAACTGTACTTGTGTCTGATTTTTTTGGAAAATTTATTCAGCTTATAATGCTGCAGGCCTGCAAAGTTGAGTCATAAAATTTTTTTTTTAAATGTATGCTGGTTTTATAGAAATTTGGAGTTTTAAATTCAAAAATAACTTCAGATTTGATCTATGTACAATTTTTCACAATTTGTTTTGATGTTTTTTTTATGTTGTAACATGTGACTGAATGAAATTAGTAATGAAAAATTGCCTTATGAAACCTATTTTATAGCCACTTCTGAATACAGGTAGTCCTCGACTTAGACTGACTTCCATTCCAATATCTCTGTCGTAAGTCAAGGACTTTTTTAATTCTTGATTTGTTTGATTTCTGTTTTAATATTTTCTTTTTTTAATTCTTGATTTGTTTGATATCTGTTTTAATATTTTCATAAAATAGATTTCTATTTAACTTAAAATAGTTAAAAATGTATAAATTTACATAAACATTTATAAATTATTTATTAATACACAAAATTAAATACATAAATACAAAATTAAGAAAGAAAAATTTAATAATTTAAGAAATTTTTTCACCAGTAGTATTATTTCTTTTATTGGACATGATATTACAATGAGATACAAAAATTGCAACGAGAGAAATGAACACTTCCACTGCTGATTAGTAACTAATGTGCCAAAGGCTGTGATAAGTTACAAGTGGGTTAATCACATTAGTGGCTATTACATATTGTTGAAAGGCTTTGCTTGCTGACTAATGGTGATGCTGCAATGCATATTCAAAAGCAATGCGATATAAGTATATACGAGGTGTGACAATTAAATAACCGGACTAGTCTTAAAAATTAACTTTATTGAAAACATTACACAAATATCTTTTAGTCCCCTTCAACATACTCCCCTTCCCTATCAATACATCGCTGCATATGTGTTTTCCACTGTTCAAAGACAGTGCTGCAGGTCATTAGATGTCACCTTCTTCAGTAAGTCTGCCGTTTTTATCTTCACCTCTTCTACAGATTAAAGATGTATTCCCTTCAATGCACTTTTCACTTTTGAAAACATGGTGCGAGATCTGGTGAGTACAGTGGATGCTCGAGCACAGTAATGTGTTTGTCCGCCAAGAACTGTTTAACAGAGAGCGCATTGTGTGCCGGGGCGTTGTCTTGATGCAAAATCCACGTGTTTTGCTCCACAGATATGGCCTTTTCTTCCTCACTCTTTCTTTAAGCTTTCTCCTCAATGTAGTACTGTTGGCTTACCGTTTGGCCTTGAGGTACCTATTCAATCATGATGATACCATTAATATCGAAAAAAGAAGAGGTGAAGACAAAAACTGCAGACTTACTGAAGAAGGTGACACCTAATGACCTGCAGCACTGCTTTGAACAGTGGAAAACTCGTATGCAGGGTTGTATTGATAGGGAAGAGGAGTATGTTGAAGGGGACTAAAAGGTATTTGTACAATGTTTTCAATAAAGCTAATTTTTAAGACTAGTCCGGTTATTTAATTGTCACACTTCGTATATATGCAGGTAGTAAAGTTGAATTAGAGAATTTTTAATAATAATTTTTGGCCATTGTAAGTGCAAATCATTGTAAGTCAAGAACTACCTGTATATATATTTATTTACAATGTGAAGATTTTACAGAAAGGGGAAAAGAAAGAAAGAAAAAAAAAATTTTTTTTTTGCTATCCACTTACCGTGAGCCAGCATGGGATCCGCCATCTTGGTACGTGACGAAACACCCGGGATAGAAGCTGTTACGTTATGTTTTGAACTGATATATTGAGTTTAATTAATATTGTGTTTGTTTTTGGAAGAAAAATAATAACAATTGTAATTTGAAAATTATTTATTTATTACAAGTTCAGTACATGTAATTACGAGTTGACATTATGTAAATTTTGAAGAAGTTAAAAGCGATGTTGGTGCTGTTGAAGTGACATTTGGACTAAGTGTTGGTGGACTTGTCAGTAAATGTTTTTGCTCAGGGACGCCCAAGGTTTTACGTTAATAGTTGCCTTCTTTTGTAAGAACTTTGTTTGTTTTATTAATCAAGTAATAAAAGTTTTGCTTCCATTCTTACCAAGATGGAGTATTTCTCTCAATTTTTGTCACAACTTTCCAGCTGGAAATTAGCCATTAACACCACTATTTCAGTTTTGCTTGAACGGGTGGAAATGACAGGTCCACAAATCCATCAAGTTCTAGACTTGATAACAAAAATTATAAAACTTGATTATTTATATCTTAACCTTAGTCAAAAGTCTTAATCCCTTTTTTTGCCATTAAAGCTACCTTTGTTGCTTTTCTTTTTGTGCTGCTACTGCGAGATTTTCACATTGCAGCATCTGGCAATAATCCCCCATCATATTAACATTTTGCTGGCCTTGGTATCTCTTTTCCATCTTCTTAATGTCTTGATATGAAACATTATCCTTGTTCTTCACTTACTGCATCTAAATTTTCTGGAAAAGTTCAAATGTGCATTCAAATAAAAAAAAATTTTAATACTTTGTAAACTTTCTAAAGAAATAATTGAAAATGAATTCATTAACGAGCAGGAATATTATTCAACACAACAATCAGTGCACTAAGAGATGCAATGGCAGATTAAGCTGGCTAGAGGGCTCTCTAGAAATACAATTTATGGAGCCCCTTGAAAAAGTGTTTATATATGTAAATGCTACAGAGAGAACTAGGGCTTCAATTTAACAAAAAAAATTAAATATACACAATATGTGATTTAATATTTTTATTTCAAAACATTGTAATAAATTTTACTTTATAATAATATCAGGTAAAATTTATGCTGATGATGATATAAAGAAAATTTTTTTTATATATTTTATACTGCACAAAATATATAAAAAAATATGAAAATGATAAATACAACAAAAAATATTTTAAGAAAAAGGGAGAGAAATATATTTAAGTGGTATTACTCCAACTTAAATATACAGTAAGATCCTGTTTAACACGGGGGATACGTTCCAACAAAACAAAGCACTAAATGAAACAGTGTTAAATGAGGTTATCTTAACACACAAATAATGGGATAGGTGAAGCAGGACAGTGAATAAAAAAATATATGTATCGTTTTTTTACTTTGTAACATGTATTATTACTATTGGATTACATTAATTATAAGCATGTTTTATTGCTAATATAGATTTGTATTCATGAAAATCAAAAATATTTGAATAAATAATTTATGTTTGTGATAAGGAAGGTTCTTCCTCATTTGACTTTGCTTTTTTGTTAAGAACTCGTCTAACGTCGTTTGCCTTTTCTTCTTTCGTTTAGCAAACAATTGTTAATAACAAGCCATCACATCCATGAACGCCTATCAGAATTTGGATCATTTTGTATAAACTGATCCATAATTTCTGTAATAGTGGCATTTGAGAAAAATCCGTTGCAAGTTCCTTTAGCTCTTCATTTTCAGAAAGCTAACTTCCTCTTCTTTGTGTGATTTCGTATTTATGTGAGTATAACAGACTGAAAAACTTCGCCAAAGTGAATGAATAAAAAATATAAAATTCGAAAAAACTGTGTTATATTGAAACAGCATTAAACAGAACAGTGTTAAGCATGGTCTTACTGTATTTCTATTTTTTTTCTTAAAATATTTTATTTTGTTGTATTTATCACTTTTTTATTTTAAAGTAAATTATAGGTTATATTAAAAGTTAATTATAAGTTAAATTTTTTGTCAATTTTTCTCTAGCAAATTTGTTAATTATTTTTGAATTATTGATATTATTTAATACTTTTTGATCTATGTACAATAGTGGCATACTATAGTTTTTTACCTTATTTAAGATAAAGATCGTTTTCATGATTAACTGGGAGTAGAAATAGTCAAAAAAATTTTTAAATAATTTCTATATTTGGAAAAGAAATACATTTCTCTTGCAGCATGATATACTTATGTGATGGAACTTTATATACTGTCATTTTATAAAAGAAAGATAATATTAAAAAAATAATAGTAGCTATTCCAATTCATCATCAAAATGCATAATATCTAATTGTTCTTATAGAACACAATATTTCCACATAGTTCTTTTTTCTGGATTTGGCAAGCTCAAATCAAGTTTGCTTAAACTAGAAAAAAGAAAAGAAAAAAGAATTCAGTATTTAAAATTTCTTATATTATCCTTATACAGTGAGTGATTGTTAACGAACATAATCTGTTCAAAGACAATTTATGCTACTCGAATTGTTCGTTAACTGATCATTGATTACTATAGATTTTTATGGGAATTTCATTAATTCATTCTGGAGACCCAAAAAAATTAAAAAAAAAATTATATATAAGTTAAAGAATCTGTGCAATGTCAATTTCTTTTTTCTCTTTTTCAGGATTTTTTGGAAGTGATTTAATAGCATTGTCATTGTAGAGATTCCCAAGCCTATTGATCTCAGTCTGGTATGGGTGCCATTCTAAGACCAAAAAATTGTAAAATCTCTCTTGTACTTTCTTTAATAAATCTTTGATTTGTTTTGTCTCCGAGTTCATTTTAATTGGGGAAAAACTACTTTTCTCCCATCCTTACCCATAAATCCACAAACGTGCAAGGCTTAAGCCTGTCATTCTGTTAGGTTAATTAAGCCACTATATCCTCATCGGATATTTTTATCTGGTGGCGGCCACTAATAGAGCCCATTACAGGTTGGCCAACACCCATGATGGTGTCATTCAGATGGTTGAAGGATGAGATTCAATGGGCCGGGCCCAGACCCCTCCTGAAAAATTGGAGGAGTGGGACCCGGATCCTCCAGGATGGTAAGCCACAGTTTTACCACGCAGCCATCCAGCCAATCTGTTATTCTGTCAGTCCACAGATCCCACAGTTTGTTCTGTGAAGTGTTCGTTATCCAAACAGTTTGTTAACCGATCACCCATGGTATTTATTAAATTAGACTGCTTTGAAAATGAGGAGTGTACTAGTTTTATGAAAAAGGGGGGCACAAACACAAAGTTTGGAAACCACTGTATTATGGTATTGAAGAATTAACCTCTCTCTGAATTATTTCTGAAGTTTGAATCATCATTTTATTCTACAATATTTATAAGTGAAGTGAAATTTTAGAAATTTTCTCAAATAAAATTATATTGTCAGTAATACTATACAGTATACAATAAAATACAGTACTTGTATACAATAAAATATGAATAGAAGAATGTCTGTTACTATCAAGTGATCTTTAAATAAGAGTACTGTATTTTCAAATCAGTAGTATTAAATGAATAATGAAAACTACTTGAACTACTGCTTTCCTTAATTAGTAAATAATAAGATGTCTAAAATACAGCACTTTTCTGCAGTAAATATTCAAAATAAGTTTATTTAATAGGAACATTTTCTATACCATCATCAGCTACTTTAGAAAGTGTTGCATTTTAGACTTTATATTATCTATTAAATGAATAGAGTAATCCATAAAACTTTGAGTCCCATATAAAATTATTATATTCTTCAGAAACTAATAAATTCTTAAATTAATTCTAATAAATTAAATGCTAATTGACAATAATTTCCTTTTGCTTCAAACAAGTGGTGTTAGTTATATTTGGTCTCATGATAATTACATATACAATATTATGAGAGAAGACTACTGCTTAGAAGCTATAAATCTGAGAAATCTGATGTATTATTTATTTTCAAATCAATCTCAGTTCAGATGTTTAGTTTGTTTTCTCTGACATGTACTGATCGGTTGCAAAAAGGTTTTCACTTTTCTGGAAAGAGTTCAGCTTCCTTTCAATTCATAGATTCATCATGGATTAGTCGGAACAGAATTTGGCTATCTACGATGCAACGATAGTTGCTTCCAAATTGTTATAAGTTGTGTAAATGGGGATGGTGGGGATTATGGAGTGATGGGATTAATCAGATAAAAAAAAAAACAATTTAGACAGATAGTAATAAATATTTTGTCGTATTAATACTGAGTCCTACTTTATAAATATTAATGTAATAATTTTGTACAGAATAATTATAAGTATTACTTGAATTATCAAGCGATAAGGTTAAGAACGTCTACGTATAATAAATATTATTTGTTGTCGTCTGCGTTTTTGTTTTGTGCAGAGAATTTAATGAAAGAAAACAATGCCTCGTCTTACATCTTAAGGATGTAAGAAAAATAATTATTCATTATAGGCAACCAGACACAAGTGTTTTAATTAATGATATTGTAAGTATCGTCGAAGTGTCAAGCAGAACAGTGATGAATATTATTAAACAGTATCACAAAAGAGTATCTCCTTGTAAATCATCTGGAAGATCTGGAATAACTTGTGAGGATAAGGCTTATCTAACAGAAAAGTTTGAGGAAAGTCCTTTCAAATTGGCAGAAATACTACCTTCAGACTTAGGTTTTCAGTTTCGATAGACACTGTGAGAAGACGATAAGTATGCATTTAAAGTATTTTCTAATCCAAACTAGAGATTTTTATAGCAAGTTAGAAGTAATAGCAAATAAAAAGTGAAAAGTTCTGAGATCGGTGTTTCTTTGTTCACTTAATCCAGTCTGTTTCAGCAAACAAACTTTTAAAACATTATTTTAAAGCATTTTAAATTTTGTTTAAAAATTAACTTTTGTGAGAGACCGCTTTAATTTTAAAAATAATTTATAAAATTTAAACAAGTATTAAAAATTTAGTTTTATACTAATAATTTGTCTCCGAACGCATAGATACTCCACGTATTTATTATCGTAGTAAATCTTAAAGACTAATTTCAAAATTAAAAAAAGATAATGCGGAAGTTATTTATTGAACACATCAAAAACAATTATGCCGAAAATTATCTAGTTACAATTTTAACACTTCTATTTCAATAAAACTAACAGTTAAAGCTTTATTTTTCACCCATTCTTAAAATAAAACATGATGTTTATCCTTAAAAATCCTAACTTTCATTATTTTATAAAAGAAAATTGTTATAATTGCCATTATTAAAAATATATATTTTCTTCAGATGTTCAACTCTTATTCCACACTATTCACAATAAAACTATAAAATCATCTTTTAATACTATACTTTATAAATTTCGGCTTTCTTCGCTTAATCATGTCGGTTTTCCCACCTCATCCAGCTGCTGCAGTTTCCCGTGCAAATGGAAGAGTTCATTTTGCTTTCTATACTGAACTTGCATTTAAGTTCAGTATAGCTTTCCTGCAAGTATAATCGATCATAATTTCCAGTCATGCAGCTCTTATGAAATAGATGAAAATTGTTTTGCAACCGATTGTCTAATTACCAGTATTAACAACAAAATTCTGTGTACCAGCGGTATTCAACCCAGGGTTGCAGAGTCGGAGTCAGAGGTTTTTGGGTGGAGTCAGAGTTGGAAAAAACAATCGACTCCCGACTCCTTAAGTCCCTACTTACCTAGGGCTAGAGTTAATATATCATTTCTAACTATTTAAGGCTAATGATAGTTAGTAATGAATAATATCATATATCATATAGTGTTGTTAGTTAATTTATGAGTCTAAACTCTAAGTGATAAATTTTTGCCTTCTGGAGCCATATTTAGACTATTTTATGGAAAGTGTTGTGGTCTAAGCCAAACTGAAACTTAGGCATAGGATTCTGATTAATGATTAAAATATAGTCCATAGCCTAACTCATAGGCCAAGGGCTAGCACTCTTACACATTAAGTTATAAGAAACAAAAAAACAGACAATGCAAAAGGTTGAAGGTAGCCTAAAGTATCTGCTCTAATGCCAATGTAACATATTAATTTAGTTTGATGAGAGTTTATTTTAATTTTTTTAAGTGCAGTATGTCGGCTCATTTCAGCCAATGATGTGGATTTTCCATTAGATACTCAACTCCAGTGGACCAAACGAGTGCTCCACTCATTCTGCCGGAGGGTAAATATATGCATATATAGAAGAAAAATTAGAATTTAATTTAAATTTACTAAATTACCATATATCAGTGGTTCTTTTTTCTGTTGCGGAACATATTTTAATATTTTAAAATTTCATGGAACACCTAAATATTTTAAATAATAATTTAGATTTAACAATGAATTTTCATTAACAGATTCTTATTACATTCAGATTACAGAGATACTCATATATGGGATCATTAAATGGCGGCCCTTATTAAGTTATAGTGCCAACTGTGGATTTTGTCTTTTTAGAAAAACTGTAATTTTAATTTAATTTTTATTCATTAATTTTTAAATTATGAATAACGACAAAAAAATTTTGGCTGTCACAGAAATTTGAAAGGTAAATTTTTCTAATGATACCCTGTTTATAGGAATCGGTAGGATTGCAAAAGGGGTATCCAGCCAACCATGTTTCACTATTAGCATATATGATACATGCATACAATTTATATACATACATACAATTCATTCTTAATTTTTCGTGGCACACCGTCAAAGGTTTCGCGGCACAGTAGTGTGCCATGGCACAGTGGTTGAGAACCACTGCCGTATATACTTGAATATAAACTTCAGAGTTTGAAAATTGGTAAAAATGCGAAACCTGTGTATAAGCCTACTCAAACTTTAGCACTTAAAATTTGATAAAAATCCAATGTCTAATGCAAATACTGAAGATGAAACTAATTTTGAAAAATTATTGGATCAAGCAGACCATCTCCAGTGCCAAAAAAGAAGAAAACTCGAGTCTGATACTGAAAAAAGTAAACCTACAGATATATTGCCAATAGCATATTTCAAGGTGGAATTTAACAAAGCTCTAATAGAAGTTGAATGTTTTGACATTTTGGCTGTCACAGAAATTTGAAAGGTAAATTTTTCTAATGATACCCTGTTTATAGGAATCGGTAGGATTGCAAAAGGGGTATCCAGCCAACCATGTTTCACTATTAACCGAGTGCAAGCCTCCGACCATCTTCCAATCAACTCACTTGTTAAACTTCCACTTTACAATACATAGTAAAGGTGGTTTGTATTCTTGTAGACCTTAAAATTTTTAGGGAGTCGGAATCGGATTTTTTTTAAAGGTGGAGTCAGAGTCGGATCATTTACTAATTTGGAATAGTTACATAGAAATTATATTTAAAGTAATTTTGGCATGACTAAATGCTTCCAAGATAAAATATTTTATTATTATTCAAATTTCAATAGCAATAAAACAAATCATGTAAAATTTTACGATATCCATTTCTCTTTTCAGTGTATTAAAGTTGCTAATTGTTATCTCAGTTATTTGTTATTTTGTAAATTGTAACAACCTATATACAGCCCAAATTTTGGATAATCTCTATAATTGTAATAAAGTAAGGGACCACCTAGTATCTATAGCCAAAGTGCCATCAAATCAATGTAATGTAGCCAGTAGAATCACTTGCAATAATAAAATACATTTACAATATTAACTTAACTGTACAGGAGTCGGAATTAGACCTTAAAATTTTTAGGGAGTCGGAATCGGATTTTTTTTAAAGGTGGAGTCAGAGTCGGATCATTTACTATCCGACTCTGCAACCCTGATTCAACCAGTGATATACTGGTGGTTATGCGAGAAATGAAAATGGTGGTTTCATATTTGCATAATTGAGTCATATTTTTGTTGGTATTGAAATTTTTGAATTTTGGTTTTTTGGTAGTACACATTTATGAAAAGATTGAGAATCGTTGCTGTATAGTGTATATAGTTCTAATATTCAAATTCATTATCCAAAAATAATTTCCATGAGAAGTTTTTAAATTTAATAAGTTCTACTACAGTATAAATTATATATATAGTGTATTAGAAATTTTTTGGTCTTAGCATATCTGAAAGTATTTATTTGTTGTATTTTTCAGTTTTCATGGCAGACTTGTAAATTCAACTCCAGCCATGATTAAAAAGCCAATGCAAAATGTATCAACTCCATATTCTCCTTCACCTAATAAATGGAGGTTAGTTTTTATTTTATCATATACAATTATAGATAATTATGTTTCCTATTTGTATCGTTTTGATTTAATGTATATCGATAAAAACATCGTTATCAATGAAAATAAAGATATTTATATTATTTTTATTGGATAAAAACGTTAGTTTGCTTTAACTATATTATATTTTTTGAAAGTAAATACAATATACTGTAATAATTCGTCATATTGCCCAATTTTGCTATGCATGTTCATATGTTTAATATACAACACGATTTTAAAATTATATATAAAAAGTTTTAAAATTAATAGTTATGAATTTTATTTATTATTCAAAACTTGTCATGAAATACAGTATTTATTATAAAATAGATTTTTCATAATCTAAATTATTTTAATCCAATATTTGATTCTCGATAAAATATATTTTTATACGTAAAGTAAAAAAAATAATTAAATTTTTTAGATAATTTAAAAAAAGTATTTTTATAGGATCAATTTGGTGTCATCCTACTAAACTGAGAATTCCATTCATTGAGAACTCGCTTCTTTTTACCGAATGTCTCTTATAGAAATATGACTTTCAGAATAAACTATTTATTTTATTGACAGTAAAAAAAATTGTTTAAAATTTATATACTTTATTAAAATATATACAAAAATTACAAATTATAGTATATATAATTTACAGTATATTATATACAAAACTTATTAAGTTCAGTTCGTTAGGTCACGTACTGTTTATCAATATCATTGTGCTTGCACTATGATACTAGGAAAATATACTGAAATAATTAAGAAATGATACATTTATCAAATAATATTCATTAACAAATAAATATATTAAGCTAAATGCTTTTTATTTTCAAAAAACAGTTAAATGACGCTTACATTAGTTTGAAGAATTCAAGAATCTGTATATAAAATTTCTAACTTGATAGGAATATTAAAAATGTTTTTTCATTTTAGAAATAAGATGAATCAGTTATCACCAACTAGTCCTACTTACCGAAAATTCACTCCAAGATCTTTAAATAGTAAAATTGGACACAATAATTCTTTTAATAATGAGGAAGAAATTTTAAATTTTAGTATTGGACCTAGAAATCTAATGAATGTAAGTAGGTTTAATTAAATTCTAGATGATATTTTTTTCCAATAATATACTAATTTTGAAATATTCTTAGGTTTTTGAAGCTGCTTCTGAGGAAACATGAACTGTATGTACATAATAATTCAATAGCATTCGATGTTGTACGGAATTGTATAATACAAAAAAAAAAAAATATTTTTTCTACAACAATAGTCATTTGTATAGACTAAAGCCAGGGCAGGCTATTATTTTTTAAACTGTGATTATATATACATAAATCGGTACAAGTACCGTATACAAGAAGTTTGACATCTCAAAATTTTTTAACTATTATAAATACAAATTTTTTAATTACTTTAAATACACTATTTTAAAGAATCAATAATTGTAAAATTTTTACAAAATAAAAATCGCGCCATTCCAACAAACAAAAATGTATATTTTTTTGAAAAGTTAAAAAAAAAATGTGTTTTTTGTAAAGATTTATATGTCAAAATAAAGAAATACTTTTTAATACATAAAGATATAAAACATTATATTACTGATTAAAAATGTAAATGTATCAAAGTACAGGTTTAGTAATATCAATAAATGACGTTTATGCATTTCACAGCTTCAAGGTTGAAACAACCTTCACCCCTAGAAGCTGAGCTATCTAGCTCTACTTCCCACTGTCAGCAGACCTTGTCCCACATCCAATGTTCCATATTCCACCGATTTGACCTTCTGCTGCCCTTGACTGTTACATTTCCAGTCATGCAACCCGACTATCCAACCAGGTGCTCGTCCATTTTCGTATCGGGGGTGACCTAGTACTATGCTTGACGTTAATAATTCATTACGTAAGTTGTTCGTCTCAGTGATTTAATATTTATATTTAACTAGAAGACAGTGAGAAAAAAGTAGTTTCCAGAAAGTCTAATTAAAGACTAAAGGGTGTCTGAACTTCAAGGTTAACAGTATTCTAGGTCAAGGTTAGGTTGTGACGTTTCGAAAAATGTACCTGTGTAATCAATAGCGGAAATCGATAGTTTTACTATAAAATATCGGTATGTTTAGTTTTGAATTTTAAAAAAGTATTATTTTAATGGAGAAGATTATATAAATTATAAATACCGAATTATGATTTTATTTTCAATGGCTTTATTCTATTGATAAAAATAGCTCAGCAATGATTATAAATACGTAAAAATTCATCTAATATTTTAAATACTTGGAGTGTGGAAAATTTTTATTATGTAATTTAAATTGGTTACAAATTTTATTGAAAATTTTGGACAATTTTATATTATTTTTTATTCAATTATAAAATTAACTATACCGCCATGTTAGCACTGTATTAATTTTAACTAACAATCTAAAATAAATGAACGTATTAAATAGATCTCTTCAATATTTTATTTTAATATTTTTAATAATTATAGTGTTTTGATTCTTTTTATAGTATTGCATTTTATATTTTTGGAAAAAAACTTTCATTATATTGTAAAATAATTTTAATTTGTATAATTAATAGAGCAATGAAAATTTTGATTTGAAAAATCTTAATTAGAAAGCAAATAATTAAAGCTTTGAAGTAATAATGTAAAACTGAATTATGAAGAAATATGAAACGTGTGTACCGAGAAATAATTTCAATTGATTATTAGGATAATTGATATACTAAAAATTGAGTGTGCCCATGTGCTAGCGAAGTTGATGGGCCCTTCATCCATTCAGTCGTAAGGTCAGTGTGAATCCAGCCTTAAGAAATAAGTATTGCGGATAATTTAGATTGCATCACTTCATGTCCACTGCATTCTTTTAATCAGAGTTTTCATTAGAAATAAAATTTACCATTTCTATAGAATTTATTGTTTTTATAAAACCTGAACATAAATTAGAGAATAAGCTTTCTGACAATTTCTTACGAGAGTCTTAGCGTCCATGACTTATGGGGGCCGCCTGTCCACCGCGCACACTGCACTTGTGGCAGGTTTACTACTAATGTTCATCTAAGGTCTCAATTTTCAAGGGCCCAAAGATCGAGAATTTTTATTATTAAATTCTTTTTCTATTGTATTTTTATTTTACTTAAAAGTATGGAATATTTCTGATTTTGAAATAATAAAATTTCATTCGAAAGATGCTAATAAAAATTCGAACTTAAACACACTACTTAATGGTATAAGAAAATATGAAAAATTTTGTACATATACAATATAAATATAAGATCCCCGTATCTTCCGGGAAGCGGTTTAAAGCCTCTCCGCAGATAGTAGCGAACACTACTATACATTCTGTACATATCTATGATAAAAGTTAATTTATAAATTAAGCACAATTAAGATATCATAATTGTCCTATTTTATTAATAAAAGTTATGTGAATATGGTTTCTCTCCAAAATATTCAGTACTCACCTTTGTTATAATGAACCTAAATTCAGAAATACAGTGAACATAATTCAATTTTTTCGGACCGATACGGTGGTTTTACTGTACATACATAAATGTAAGAAAAAATACGTTGCATTTTCTGCTGACCATTTCAGTTTTTAGGATAATATAAAAAATAGTTTAAGTTAAGACTTAAGCCTTAAGCCTTTTCGTTGTGATTTCCAAAATATCCTCGATTTCTGTCCGATTTTGAATATTTTTGGATATACAATTTTTACAGCCAACTTGAATGTCAAATCAAGTTGGCTGTAAAAATTATAAATCATATTTATAAACGTCATGTTATATTTTAAATAAATTACTGCAAAAATATTGCATTTTAAGGAAAACATAGTGATTTATAATACCATTTAATATTTTAAAATATAATGTAGATCAGTGGTCTCAAAGTGACGGCCTTCAAAGCAAATTTTTTATGGCCCACGAAAATGTTTTAGCTATTTGTTTAAATACATGTTACAATCGGAAAATTATTCCAATTTACATTAATAAAACTGTTTTATTTCATAAGTATATCGAAATAACATCACTCATTTTTCTTACAAAGCTGAAAGGAAAATATTTATTTGTAATTTTTGTTGAAAGCTATTCTGCTCTTCATTTCTTTTCGAATTGTGCATTCGGCCCGCAAAGCAATTTTAGTTTGAGACCACTGATGTAGAAATATAGGTAATTTTTTATAATGTGCAGTAAAAAATTTTGTTTTATAGAATTATTATTTATAGTCAAACCCCACTAAGGCGCCACCATCCGTTTGGGGACGATTCTGGCGGTTAGTCGGGATTGGAGGTTTATTGAAAATGTGTAGTATAGAAATGAAAATTAACTCCGAATTTGTTAAATTTAATAAAATACAGTACATTTATACAGGGTAGTCCAAGATAAATCAACCATATTGGGTTCGATTTATCTTGGCCCACCCTATCCAAACTTAACATTTCTAAAAAAATGTATGCTTTACAGTATACTGTACTATACATACCGTATATGTACAGTACTAATATAGAAAATATGTCCATCTGCTATTCTGGTCCTAAACTGTATCTCTCCCATCCGCTAGTTACAAATGAATCCAGAGAGCTTTTAATAATGTATATACAGTACTGATGAACTTCGGAATGTAAGTCACCTTACATGCCTCTGGCGGATTAACGAGGGAAAATACAATACCAAAAGGAATATTTGTTTAAACGTTTCTACTGGCGGATGGCGTCTTATCGGAGTTTACCTATTCCATTAACATAGGAAAGATCCGTTTCGCTAAATTTCTTGGCGGTCAGCGAGGGTGGCGGCTTAACGGGGGACGTCTTATCGGGTTTGGCTGTATGTGTGTATATATATATCAAATGCAATATCAGAGATCAGAAATATGAGATTAGTATTTCCTATTAAGATATAACATTATGCTAATTAAATATCTCTACCGATAAATTATCAATGATTTCGTTCATTGCAACTGGATTTATACTATCGGCCGTTCAAAATTTCCACTGTAATTTGGTTTTTACATAGCTAATTATTCCGATTATGTTTCTATGGAGTCTAGAAAAAAGAAAATCTTTTAAAATTTCTGACATGTTCTAGGGATAATTTTAAAATGTCGAGACGAAAAATTATGAGAATTTTTCTCAATTTCTATGCATGTGAAATTTTATAAAAATCTTTTTTTTTTTTCCTCAACAGATGTCGCACTTTCCAATTAATGAAGATTACCAAGTGACACCATTAGTGATTGTGTTCGAGATTTACAAGAAAATTTCATTCCCGATTTTCGAGAATTTTTAATTACTATTATTTCGGAATTCCCAATTATCGAGAAAAATTCTTATCTCCAGAATTAAAAAAATTTTACGAATTCGTATCATAACAATTTCATAGCGATACATCAATTATTTTGGCCCTGCGATTCTTCGAGTCAATAAATTAAGCGAATAAAATATGGTTTATTCATGCCACTTCTACTAACTTTATATTTCAAAAAGAAAATTATCTGAATTAAATCAGGAATATAAACCTAAAATAATACTTAGATCAATAAATTATACAAAAATAATTCATTTTAGTTGCAAGTTTAAAAATTTCTATTATTGTAGACCTGTCGCCAAACTCCATGTCACCTACGAGCCACATAGGAGAATTTCAAATATTTGATGGCCGCAGTTTCTGGATCAATGAGAGCTAGATCGGTTTCTTTCAATAATCTTAATAACAATGCTTTCAAAAAGTGTTTATATTAATATATTTTACATGTATTTATTTCGTACAGATGTATACTATCTTTTACAATAAATGAACAAATTACAAATACTTATTTAATTTTAAAAAATAATATATTTGTTTCATATTACAGTGAAACCCCGCTCGTGTGTTCCCGTATCGTACGACTTTCCCGCTTTAAACGTCAGTTATAATTTAATAGAAAATGTAGACAATAAAAAATTTGTTAAAATTGGATATAGTTATAATTAAAAGCTGAATTAAAATTAGTATCACTTACAATGAATATTTGAATTTATTTGTTGATTAATTATGTTACTGAATTACAAAAGGGATATTTGACAGGGCTACTTCAGAGGATATCATAATTACTATTGACTCACCAATAGTGATGGAATCAATTCGATGGTTGAAGGATAAGTTCAATGGGCCAGAATGAACCTGGATACATCCTGAAAACCCAGAAATGTCAGACATAGAAATGAACTGATCTGCTAGGCATTAAGTCACTGATGTATCATACAGCATTCAGCAGACTAATGAATGCTAGAATTTGGTTGTTTTAAAAGTTTAAATCAGTAGAGCATAAAGATTTTTTTATTAATGCGACACTGTCTACAAAAACTGTTGAATATATAAGTAATACTATCATATTTGGCATTAGAATTCAAGCTGTATAGTAAGTAAACAAATCATATTTAAATCTTGATTGGACAGATCCAGTTATTAATGCGACACTGTCTACAAAATCTGTTGAATATATAAGTAATACTATCATATTTGGCATTTGAATTCAAGCTGTATAGTAAGTAAACAAATCATATTTAAATCTTGATTGGACAGATCCAGACTATAACATAACATATTTTAAGGAAATCCATTTTCTAATCATGTATTTATTTCCCAGAAAGGTTTTAGTCCTCTTAATTTATTAAGGATTGTTTTCCAATTTCTTGGTATTTGAGCTATAAAAGAATATTTTAAAAATGCTTTTTTTACAGTGAATAATTCTAAATAAATAGTTTAAATATGATTTTGGATAGTCCCGCTTCCCTTTTAAAATGACCTGTACCATGCATATGATTAGTTTGCACATCTGAGTACCTAATAGGATAGCATTTCCAATAGTTCTCAATCACTCACATGCAATGGTGATATTCAAATTATTTAATAATTGGTTCACTTAAATTTGATGTTGGGGGTCTTGAAGAAATTTATAAAATTTTTATTTTTGTTTAAGAAATATTATGATTAATTTTTTATTGAAATTAAGTAATATTCCCAAATAATTATTGGTTAATAATTTTTTCCTGTGTAATGGTAACAAATTATTTCAATTTCATACTCAATTGGCAGACTTTGGTCAAAATATTAATGTTTTTTTCTTTTTTTGTAAAAATAAGTAGTAGCTGGGTTGCAATCATTCATTAATTACAGTTAATCAAGGCTTTAATTTTTCCTTGAAGTTGGATTGACTAGGGAATTCCTATCTGGTCAAAGGGGCTCTTAAAATAACCGACTGTTTTATAAAATATTGTACTGATTACTGGTTAATGAACTATTATGAAAGATGTACGAATGAACCTACTAGCATTTATTCTTTTTTTGAAATATGAAGTTTGCAAAACTTGGTGCAAATTATTTTTTAATCTCCATTCTGGTTAAGTTTGTTATCATTTAATCTTCATTGCAGACATTTCAGAAAATATTACTTAATTGAAAAAAAAAAAAAAAAAAAAAAAAAAAAAAAAAAAAAAAAAAAAAAAAAAAAAAAAAAAAAAAAAAAAAAACAGCTGCTATAATTAATGGCAAATCTTAAATAATCATCATTGTAATTATGAATACAGGTATCCTTCCTATAGCATGGCTTCCAACAACACGGTTTCACTCCAACACGATTTGAAAATTGCGGAAACCCTCATATAACACGGTACTTCTAAAACAGTTTTTCTTAATACATTTAGAAAATTATATTTACTCTCCTATAACAAAAAACATTTTCATTAATTTTTGTAAACCATACTAGGGACACACGATACATACATAGAATGCAATCATTAGGAAATACTTTGCTAAAATTAGTCATAAAGGCAATTTCGCTAGTTTGCCATGAAAGGGACAATATGCAGTCTATTTTCAATTTTTATTTAAAATTGAGTTAATTGCTGACAATTGAATATTTTGTGTTCCAAACGTTCAATTCTTGGATAAAAAATAAGTTTTTATTCTTCAATAGAGAAATGTGAAAGAGAAGAAAAACATTTTATTCATAAATTTTTTGGATATATGTTAAAGACAGTATTTTCTAGTGGGTTGTAGGAGGTTAGTTTACAAATTTTGTAAAAAGAGCAGAAGATACACAAATTTTAAATGCATAAAAAAAGTTCAGAAAGTGAAGTTGATATTGTTAAAGAAAAAAACATTCTCGTTTTAACGAAACAATGGTAAGGAAGCTATAATTATTAAATGAATGTTATATGGGCCGTTAATTTTTTCCAGGGCTGGGGTGTCGGCAGGAAAATGTGCCAACACAGACACCTACATTTTATTTTTGCTGATACCAGCTCCGACTCCTCTGATAGTAAACACGCACAAATGATTTTTTAGAACACATTTTTATTCAATATTTATTACTGAAAAAATTATTTATTCACCAAAACGAAAATAATTATTTGATACATTTTTTAAATTTAAAACTAATAAATTATGAGCAATGAGAAAGTTATTGCCAACACCGACACCCCAGCCCTGGTTTTTTCTTTCCTTTTGTTTTACATATACTATATTATTTTTTTAGGGTCTTACATATATATTTTTTTTTTATGTTTCATATTATTAAAATTTTTAATAAAAATTAAGTTTCTTATGTGGAATTAAAAAAAGTTATTTGTTTTTAATTGGTTTTGGAATGTAACTCTCCTTTTTGTATTGGCTCCAGGTTTCATATAACACGAGTTTCACACAACATGCTATTTTTCAGGAATTTATCTACCGTGTTATAGGAGGGATACCCATAATTGTAAATTGGTGATTTCTAGGTACAGTATTCAAAATGATTACAGCATTTAAAGCAGGAATACTAATATGCATATACAAATAACACTAAAATTATACATCAAAAATGTTTATTCAGTTAAACTGAACGAATAAACTGAATAAACATTTTTGGTGTATAATTTGTGTTATTTGTATACACATATTAATATTCCTGCTTTAAGTGCTGTAATCATTTTGAATTCATAAAAAGCAGTGTAGGTGAACCTTATAGTATAATAGGTACAGTATGTCCTTGTTTAACCTAGTCTCATTTAATATCATTTGGCAATTATGTTGCAAGCAAAAATTAAAAAATTAGTTTTTAATGTAGTAGAATGGAATAAAGTACTATTTTTTACATTTTCCATATAAGAGAGAAAATATGTTGAAAATCTATAATAGTAGCTATAGAAAATTAGGTAACCACATTTTACAAATAATTGTTTTACAGAGGCAGCATTCATTTTCGAACATAGCAATTTAACATTCAAAAATAATAATGTTTGAAAATGAATGCTGAATTGGTAAAACAATTAAATGATCGGTCGCTAATTTAATAAACAATCTGTTTTTGATGCTCTACACTTTTTTTAGAATAGTTTTTAAATAGTTAAAATTTATA